>JAVLUZ010000108.1:336014-500655 GCA_036768485.1 Mermis nigrescens
GTAACGACTGATTTAATATTCTCTACCTGGTCCAAAAAAATCATTTTGAAGTTAAATCACACGACAGAAAAGGTCCGAATTTCGTATTACAATTCTCCGCTCGATATCCCTTGGAATTAAGCCTTATTGGAGAAAATGGGCGTTAGGAACGGATTCTCTAGATCCTGAAACACCCCTGCAGATCCGAAGAACCTTTCCGAATCCCATATTTTTAAAATTTTCCGTTTTTCAACGATTTTTTGATGTCAATGCATGGAGTCGATGAAAATCGTCGAAAAATAACGTTTTTTTGCTTAAATCGTTTATACAGATTAATTTTTACGAATTTAAATAATTTGATTTTAATTTATGAATTTTAAACAAGAAATTTCGGACCCTGTTCATTTTTAATCCATTCACGTGTTGCTGTATTCGTTACCATGAAAGAGTCTTATCAAAAAAATCGAAGAGTGATGTTATTCCATTGACTGCTCCAAACAATCAGCATAAATCCCGTTTATTATTTCAGTCCAAAGAGCTCAACGAAATGAAGGAGAAACTGTCGCAGCAATATGCGTCGAGCAGTAGAAAATCAGCGAAATTGGTTGACAGCGGAAAATCAAAGAAACGATCTGCGCTAAGTAAAAGTCGAATGAATGATCGTGCCCTGAATACTCCGGCGTCATTTTGCCCTTCAGCCGGATCTATTGATCAGGTTTGCAACACTCAAAATGGATCTTATGCAGAATTTTAACCCCCCATCGCGATTTCCAAATGAGCTATTCTACGAAAGATTCCTCAAATTTTTTTATGTTTACAAAATTCGCTAAATAGGGTGGCTATGAATTACTCTCAATGAAATCGTCTCATTTTGTATCGTACTCGTTTTATTTCCAACTTATCATTTTGCCTTCATATTCTTGATTATCTTTAATTCCTGCATTCTGGCGTGCATTTTTGCTTAATTTTTGAATTTTGGGTTTTTCTAATCATATGCTTTAAGAATTGCAACTAACAATAGGGTGAATACATTAGACGATGATAAGATAATCATTAATCATGAGTACGTAGCTTGTTTTTACCAGTTGTTTAGGCATCAGTCGCATCATGCTCCAAGTTGTATCAATTTATATTGAAAAGTGCTGAATTTTTGGTTTTACAATTCTAGAAGGCATGGTATATCCTAAATTTGGAGACGGAGTGAACGTTGGAACACGCAAGCTTCTGTCTTTATGGTTAGTTGCTGACAAAACATGCAATTTCCAGCTTTATCATGATACGGTTGATTCAAAAGCGAGTAGATTAAAATCTTTTTATGCTTCTTAGCGTTTATACCAGTTTTGGAGACCATTTTCATTTGAAAGATCACTCTATCTGGCCTCTGACAAACCGGCTGATTCTCTCGATCGGTGTATCCGTGACTGGGACTAGGCATTTAAGTCGGGGGTTGGGCGGTCTAAATCTCTATTAGCATGTAATAGGAATTTTTTTGGAAAAATTAGATAAAATTAAGGTTTAAAACAGAAAAATTCTCAACTTCTATGCGAGAGAGCTTGAAATTGTCTAGAAACAATTGAGACAGTCCTATGAGTATTTTATCATGAGCGCTTTCTAAGTCCAATTTAGGTCAAAAAGGCTCTCTGGGCAGACTGAACCCCTCCAGACCGGCTGACATCCTAGACCGGTGAATCTGTGATAATAACATGACATTCACATATATTAGGGGTCAGGGCGTTCTAGACCTCCAAACAACAAAATGATTTTTTTCTTTGAAGCCGGATGAAATTGAGATTAAAAAAACGCAAAAAATTAATAACTTTCTTGCAAAAGTGCTTGAAATTAACTATAAAATTGAGGCAATTCATGCTATTTTAACGTTTATCTCAATTTTTAAGTCTATTTTAGGTCAAATACATTTCTGGCTGACCCTTAGACTCATCTAAACACTTTATGTGCCTGCTTCTCATGTTTCAATTTTCAATCAGAAGGCAGTGTTTAACTTGAAAATTATAATTATCAGAAATGGTAAAACACTGAATCAGTGCTAAATTTTTGCAGACTTTTTAGTACAGAGTGCAGCGGCGGGAAGCAAATAATAAGTTTTCTTCGAATGTAAGTCGCATTTACAAGCTAAAAGTAGCTATCGTCGTAATATTTCTATGTAAAAGAAAGAAAATTTCATGGCGTCAGTGGATAAAAGACGGTAAAATATAAAATTTTATTATGTACGAAAAATCGCTAAAAAACAAACTAAAGTCACACAATATGCTGAAAAGACGGCAATATGGTACAGTATGAAAAGCATTGATAAGATAATCCTAACCAAGATTAAAACATTCAGTGCAAGGTCCCAAAGGTGAATCACTTGTGCACTTGTGATTAAAGTTCTTATATGCTTCATGATGCACATCAGCTGAATGCAAATCTTGCCCTGAAAAGTGACAGACATCTCGGACACTAAGTAGGTACTTTTTTAAAGAAAAAAACGTAAACGAGGAATATTTGTTATCAATTGGAGAGTTGTTGAAACGGCTGTAAAGTAAAAAAAGCATTGATATAATTTCATAATGACTTATGTTGCAGACTGTAGTCAACTTATACAGAAATCTCTTTATTTTTTCTGCATGGAGATTTAAAACCTGAAGTCAATTTTGTAGACCTTAGTTTTGCAGAGAAGCGTTAAGAAAATCCATTTTTGACGTAAACATTACTAATTCAATTTTGGGAGACTTGATCATTTTAAAGAGTGTAGGTACACATCTGACATGCACAGTATGGGAATTCTAAGGGATGGAAGCACGCGTTAAAAACCTCGTTTTTGGCGTTTCTGACGAGACTCTTCTTTCTAGAAAGCAAAAACATAAAAATTTCGAAAAAATCGGACAAGTCCAAATAAATTGAACAAATCATAGTCAAAAAATAATACATGGCGCGAAATGCCGAAAAGTTGACGCTTCTGAGCGAGTAGATAACTTACATCACTTAATCACGTTTTCCAATGTCCAAAAATTTTCTGGAAAATCGCGGATTCTGGGAAAAAGCGAAAAAAATTTTGGGTTATTATTTTCTTGAGGGTGGTGGGGGAACCCTTCAATCCCCCTTAGTGTAGGAAAGGTTCGCAACTATACAGGGGCGGATTTAGGGGGGCGGGGGGGGGGGTTGCCGCCCCCCATTGGCCCAAAATAGTGCGCAAAATTAAGCATTTTTGAGCGATTTTTAGCGATTTTCGGCTTAAAACGGCTTATTTTTCCGCTCAAGTCAGGGTTCTGCCCCCCCATAGGGTTACCGCCCCCCCCGTAGGAAAATCCTAAATCCGCCACAGCACCTATATAGTTATTACATGAGCTTAGGCTATTTTTGTATTCTGTAGTCCATGAGGCTTTTGATTTTAGAGTGTTTTTAATGCATTTTATATGTATGTATTTGCATCATTTCTTATTTTCTTATGAATCTGGTTGCAGAATCTTTTCAAGCTTTTTCTCGTCAATATTAATGATATTTTCCACTAATTGTATAGTAATTTCTATTTATGTTAATTGTTTAAATATTATTTAATATTTAATTATAGTTATTTTAGTTATTTCTTTATTTTTGAATTTACAAAATTTTTTGATCGAAATGTTTTTTTCTTCCAGCAATCAAACGGGGATGATGTCTGTTCTTGGATGAAACGCATTTGCAAATCTGTGTTGCTATTGGTAGGCTGTTTTATCATTTATCGAATGTTCAGCACTGCGTCCGAATTGCTCAAAGACGTTCGGCTTGACGACTGCGTACGAGCTTCTAATTTGTGCGAACAATTTAACAAATGTTGTTTTACGAAGTGCGGTCCAAGCCGCCTGCGATTGCTTATTGTCAAAATGATGAAATCGTAGTCGACTGCTATCGTACATACATGTAACAGCTCGACATTGTGGGTATGGGGTCTAAGGCCCAGGCACGTAGCTGGTGGGGGGACTTAAATTTTGAAGTCAGATATCTCAATAGCGACTTCTAGATAGACAAAAATAAATTGTGTTTTTGACCGCTTCACAGCAAATTCTGCATATTGGAGAAAAAATTTTGAAAAATTTAGGAAAATTATTTTGATTTCAATGTTTTAAAAAAGTATGTATGTCGTATGAAATGGCCACGCAAACGATTTCTCAACATTACCCTCCTGAAAAATTGGTTAATTTAATTTATACTTAATTCTGGTACATTGCAGAGAAAAACGATATAGAAAATTAATAGTTCTGCGTAGGACGTCAAGAAAATTTGTTATCACCATCTTTACACGAATTTGTGCAGTTGGAAGACAAAAATTATGCAAAAACAGTGAATTCGGAGCGAAGCGCCCGAAAATTTTGGGCTTATTATCTCATAAGTATGTCTGGCGATCTGTCAAATACACTTTAACAATTTTCCATTTTTCACTCTGGGGGACTCTTGAACGCAATGCTCGTACTTTCAAAATTTTTCGGGCAAAAACGGTCAAAAAAACGCAAGGTTTTATCAAAAATCGCGGGGACGAAAAGTTTTCTGGCCTTTGGGGAATGATCAACTTTGGGTGAAGGGATTTCCCCATCCCCCTGTTACATATATGGCTTCTATAGTTATCGAACAATATGAATAATCTACGTCGTTTGTTACAATTTCACGAATGGTACCTACCTATTTTAGGTACATAACATTTCTAGCACTCACTCTTACTGATTGCGCATTGCCTGCAGTTGCAATAGGTGTTTCTTGTTTTTATGTTCAATAAAAACCTATTAATTTACGAGTATTTACCGCACACGAAGTCTGGGGCCTGTTGCACCAATTCTGAGGTTCAGTAGGTCGCCAGTTCACAGGCGCTCGTCAGAGATTTTTTCAGTTTAATTTCGCATTTTATTTCAAGTTTGTTCGATTATTTTTAATATTTTTCATTATCTATTATAAATTTGTGTCTATCTGCTCATTTTCGGTAGGACTTTTTAATGGCTAAATCTTTCAGCTAACGTTGCAAGCATATGTAGAAGCACAGTGGTAATATGAGTAGAGCCCGGATTTTTATGTGGAAAAATGCCATTTTACGTAGATTAAGAGGAAAAATAAGGCATTTCACGTGGAGGATTCATTAGTTTCTATCGCTCGTGCATATTAGCGTGACAGAACTCTTTTTATTCATTCAGAAACGCATTAACACTGAATATTAATCATCTCAATGATTTCGAGATGCAAAACCTTAATGCCTATCACGAAGAACTCATCTGCAGTCTGTTTCACACAACTTCGGTCATAAATATTAAAACTACTAGCAAAGAAAAATGCTCCGATGGAACAAAAAAGATGAATATACTTGGAATTGTGGATTATTATGGATGTAAAAGGAGGGGACTAGGAAAAATCTACCTAAAGTCGGAAAATCTGCTAAAAATCACACTTTCTCTAAGCAACGCAAAAAATCGATGTATATTCTGCGGCCAACAGATTAAAATAAATATTCAACCATAACAATGATTGAAACAGCAGCACGTTAGCTATGCAGTAGCTATGGGAAATGATATTAAGTAAACTAACAGTCTTCCAAGCCAATTGAATGAAATAGCAAACATCGAAGACAATTGAAGACATGGTTGGTTTAAAACAGTAGGAAACGCGTAAGTTGACTTGAAACAGACTTAATGTAGATACACTAGCATGCCCGAAACGATTGTGTGCACTAATCAATCGGCTCCTGCTTTGCTTGCTATAATGCTCATAAAATAAAACAACTTTAAATACAATACCTCTTAGTTTTCTATCAATCAGGTGCCAGCAATTTAAAAAAGTAACCTTGATAGATTTCGTTTATACACTCTTATCTGAAACTTCGAACATTATTTAAAAAAGACACTTTTTTAGGAGGCCGCAGAATATACATCGATTTTTTGCGTTGCTCAGAGAAAGTGTGATTTTTAGCAGATTTTCCGACTTTAGGTAGATTTTTCCTAGTCCCCTCCTTTTACATCCATAATAATCCACAATTCCAAGCATATTCATCTTTTTTGTTCCATCGGAGCATTTTTCTTTGCTAGTACACTACTTTTAATTAGCGTGATTTCAGTACATCAGTCAGTAAACACAATCAGTAACATGCCACAATAATGACAACAGTCCAAGAACGCGGAAAACAATATTGTTCTTAACATCAGCATTATCCTTTTTAAACAAGACAACCTTATTGACACCATCCATTTTCAAATTAAAACTGCATTAAGTTATTTCTTCTTAATGTGCAGTTCACTTATAATCAAGCACAAAAATTTAACCAACGAATTCACATTGCAAATCCTCACTCAATCAATACACAAGCACAATGTGTTGTGACTTTTGAAATTGAAAACACCAATTTTCAATTTTCAAATTGAAAATTGATCCAATTTTCAATTTGAAAATTGATCCGTGTTTGAATTTGCGATAAAGAAAATAATCAAAAGATAGTCACTTGGTTTATTTAAGCCGAGTAATAAAATAACGACCGTCCACCAATTCCAAACTAAACGCGACTAATCTGATCACTATGAATAAGTTTTGAAAAATGAGCTTGCTAAGCGAGAGTTGTAAACCAAGAGAAACTTAAAGTTAAAACCTACCATTAAATTATTAAGAGAATTATAAAAGATTTTAAACTTCAAGAAAATGGAAAAGGCGGGATGTTGGTAAATTAGAAGGCAAAGTTTTTCGGCAAAAATTCAAAAACTTCACGCAAATATCAAATGTAAGGAACACTAACGCTTTGATTTGGTAGTAAAATAAATTTGTAGTATAGACTACATATTAACAACAAATGAATAGTGCAAACTTTACACAACTACTAGGTGTAGAGAATACTAACAGTTTACGGCTTATTAATGTGCATGATTACAATAAAGCTGCATATCTTTGTCGACTTCTGTGCACAGTAGTGTGACTGCTGGTTCATTTTAAACCACTTTTGCAGGCAATTTACATCAATTAAACGATAGCTCTCCATGTGCAAGATTTTGTGAAACATATTATAAACACGGCTAAGAAAGATTTAACTTTAATGCAACCCATTTAAGACAAAATTACATCTCTTCAATGATCTAAGGACACTTGAACATAATTTTTAAATCACTTTAGATTACTTTTGAGGGTAAACAAACTCACTTAATTGATGTCTCACATATGAATCCTTGAAAATTTCTTGACTTCAGTTACAAAGTCTCTGCAAGTCTATCGAATTAAGGTTAACACGTAACGTAAACTTTACACAAACACATAGCGTAAAGAATATTTTAGTCGGATTCGTAATTTTGATATTGCTCCGATATTTCTTTCAACATTCATGGAAAAATGAGTCTCCATAATGTTTTAAAGACAATAAACATTAGGTTTAAACCACTTTGCAATACTGCTGAGTGTAAGCAAGCGCGCCCAACTGACGTATATATTTCATTCCCTGTAAATTTTTATATCTCAGGAAAAAATTTCGGTTTTTGCAATGCTCTAGAACAAAGGCTAACATGCAGTGTAAAAAATTACTTGGATATTATGATCAACATTCATGAAAAAATTATGTCTCTACAATGGTCTGAGGACATATAAACAATGAGTGTAAACTACTTTACATCACTGTTGGATGTAAACAAACGCGCCTACGTGACGTCTCACATTTGATCCTTTGAAAACTTCTAGACTCCAAGAAAAAATTAGGTTTCTGGAATGCTCAAAAACGAAGATAAATACATATGTAGTGTAAACTTCATGTAAACACCTAGTGTAAAGAAGATTTTAGTCAGATTCGTAATTTTGATATTGTTCCGATATTACGATTAATATTTATGAAAAAATTAAGTCTACATAATGTTCTATGGGCAAATTAACAATTGGTGTAAACTACTTTACAACACCGTAGAGTGTAAACATATGCGCCAGACTGGCATATCAAATTTGGTTCCTGGTCCATTTCTAGACTTGATAAACGTGTCCCTGACTCGTAACCGGAGAAGCAGGCAGAAAAAACAAGACAGAAACGCATTTTAAACTCCAAATTTTTGACTTTACACTCGCTAAATATTAATGTATAGACAATTTGCTTTGACATGCACCCGATATAAAGCACTTTATTTTTATTCTATTAGACTTATACCGACTTCTGGACGGAGAAAGTGGCGAACAAAAAACGCATTAAAAACGTATTTTCCATCATTTAGAACACTGTAAACTTTAAAATTCCGTACCGAACTCCCCATTGAGTTTAAAGAAATTCGGTTTGGTACAATTTGTAGCTTTTAAATCGTAGTACATTCCTGTATGCCAAAATTCTGTTGCAAAAATTATTTGGTATGATTTATCAATCAAACTTCGGAAAAAACATATTTTTTCGCCCATTTTTTACCTCTGATTTCGAACTTTACACCCCCATAAATAACTCAATATTGCGTTTTTTTAAATGCGGTTTGCTGCGATGTTTAGCCCCTGTGAGGCACTTTATTAATGCTGTCTTCGATTTGCACTGACTCATAAGCGGAAAAATTTGGCAGAGAAATCTTAGTTAAAATCCGTTTTTTTACACCATCCACTAGAGTGTAAACTTTAAACCCCAGGATCTAACTCACCATAGAGCATAGAAGACTTTGCTTATATGCAGAATGTAGCCCTTGATCCGCTCTACATTTCTGTCAGAAAACATTTTAAAAACCTCATAACCGGAGTTAGTGTCGGACATAGGCAGGTTGAAAACTCGACCAAAAAGTGCTTTTTCACCCCCAGATTTTCGCACTCTTTACACTGCCGTTCGATAACTAATGCGAAATTCAAAAAACAAAAAAAGTGCCATCTGTAGAATTCATCCCTCTATTATCCTATCCTGTCCAATCCTTCGAGTCATCAATACTCAGTTGTCCACATGCCGCAGTAAAAAGGTCCCAAAATTTGTCCTATGTTATAACGTTACACAGAAACTTTACACCTTCTTTACACAGTCAATTTTGAGTTTCAAGAAAAACAAAAAAACACGGGCAGCGAATTTTTTTATTATCTTTCTTTTAAAAAAACCGCACCTCCCAGAAGTGTCCCGTTATAGCTGTAGGGGGGTGCACAGGTGTTGGGGGTACCCAAGTATATTATAGGTACGCGCTAACGCGCTACCTGAGATCTCCGACAATAAGCTGACAGATTGCGATTATAGCATTGATCTGATATATAATTATCGTAATCCTCGGCTTAATGCCCTTAAAAATCCTTAGAATTTATGCACAATTTTTCAATTTTTATTTTTATTGTGAAAAAGATTGCTCACTAAAACCAAAGGTGCAAATTAGTATACGTTTTTAGTTAAAACTTGCATTTTTTTGACGTAAATCGTCAATCAGGGTTTTCCGATAGGCTTAATGACCACCAAAACCAGACAGCATCATTGAGATGATACTAAATCGCAGATTTCATATTTAATAAGAGAAAGATCGATAAATATGAATAATTTTATATACATATTGTTGTATAATCATAGGTAGCGCGTTAGCGCGTACCTATAATATACTTGGGTACCCCCAACACCTGGGCACCCCCTACAGCTATAAGGGGACACTTCTGGAAGGTGCAGTTTTTTTTAAAAGAAAGATAATAGAAAAATTCGCTGCCCGTGTTTTTTTGTTTTTCTTTGAAACTCAAAATTGACTGTGTAAAGAAGGTGTAAAGTTTTTGTGTAACGTTATAACATAGGACAAATTTTGGGACCTTTTTACTGCGGCATGTGGACAACTGAGTATTGATGACTCGAAGGATTGAACAGAATAGGATAATAGAGGGATGAATTCTACAGATGACACTTATTTTGTTTTTTGAAGTTCGCATTATTTATCGAACGGCAGTGTAAAGAGTGCGAAAATCTGGGGGTGAAAAAGCACTTTTTGGTCGAGTTTTCAACCTTCCTATGTCCGATACTAACTCCGGTTATGAGGTTTTTAAAATGTTTTCTGACAGAAATGTAGAGAGGATCAAGGGCTACATTCTGCATATAAGCAAAGTCTTCTATGCTCTATGGTGAGTTAGATCCTGGGGTTTAAAGTTTACACTCTAGTGGATGGTGTAAAAAAACGGATTTTAACTAAGATTTCTCTGCCAAATTTTTTCCGCTTATGAGTCAGTGCAAATCGAAGACAGCATTAATAAAGTGCCTCACAGGGGCTAAACATCGCAGCAAACCGCATTTAAAAAAACGCAATATTGACTTATTTATCGGGGTGTAAAGTTCGAAATCAGAGGTAAAAAATGGGCTAAAAACACGTTTTTTCCGAAGTTTGATTGATAAATCATGCCAAATAATTTTTGCAACAGAATTTTGGCACACAGGAATGTACTACATTAAAAGCTACAAATTGTACCAAACCGAATTTCTTTGAACTCAATGAGGAGTTCGGTACGGAATTTTAAAGTTTACAGTGTTCTAAATGATGGAAAATACGTTTTTGTTGCGTTTTTTGTTCGCCACTCCGTCCAGAAGTCGGGATAAGTCTAATAGAATAAAAAATAAAGTGCTTTATATCGGGTGCATGTCAAAGCAAATTGTCTATACATTAATATTTAGCGAGTGTAAAGTCAAAAATTTGGAGTTTTAAATGCGTTTCTGTCTTGTTTTTTTCTGCCTGCTTCTCCGGTTACGAGTCAGGGACACGTTTATCAAGTCTAGAAATGGACCAGGAATCAAATTTGATATGCCAGTCTGGCGCATATGTTTACACTCTACGGTGTTGTAAAGTAGTTTACACCAATTGTTAGTTTGCCCATAGAACATTATGTAGACTTAATTTTTTCATAAATATTAATCGTAATATCGGAACAATATCAAAATTACGAATCTGACTAAAATCTTCTTTACACTAGGTGTTTACATGAAGTTT
The DNA here is from genome assembly GCA_036768485.1 of Mermis nigrescens. Taxonomy (NCBI): domain Eukaryota; kingdom Metazoa; phylum Nematoda; class Enoplea; order Mermithida; family Mermithidae; genus Mermis; species Mermis nigrescens. The sequence continues at coordinate 346,865 of JAVLUZ010000108.1, forward strand.
ACACTACATATATATTTATCTTCGTTTTTGAGCATTCCTGAAACCTAATTTTTCTTGGAGCCTAGAAGTTTTCAAAAGGATCAAATGTGAGACGTCACGTAGGCGCGTTTGTTTACATCCAACAGTGATGTAAAGTAGTTTACATTCATTGTTTATATGTCCTCAGACCATTGTAGAGACATAATTTTTTCATGAATGTTGATCATAATATCCGAGTAATTTTTTACACAGCATGTTAGCCTTTGTTCTAGAGCATTGCAAAAATCGAAATTTTTTCCTGAGATATAAAAATTTACAGGGAATGAAATATATACGTCAATTGGGCGCGCTTGCTTACACTCAGCAGTAGTATTGCACAAGTGGTTTAAACCTAATGTTTATTGTCTTTAAAACATTATGGAGACTCATTTTTCCATAAATGTTGAAAGAAATATCGGAGCAATATCAAAATTACGAATCCGACTAAAATATTCTTTACGCTATGTGTTTGTGTAAAGTTTACGTTACGTGTTAACCCTACTTCGATAGACTTGCAGAGACTTTGTAACTGAAGTCAAGAAATTTTCAAGGATTCATATGTGAGACATCAATTAAGTGAGTTTGTTTACCCTCAAAAGTAATCTAAAAGTGATTTAAAAATTATGTTCAAGTGTCCTTAGATCATTGAAGAGATGTAATTTTGTCTTAAATGGGTTGCATTAAAGTTAAATCTTCCTTAGCCGTGTTTATAATATGTTTCACAAAATCTTGCACATGGAGAGCTATCGTTTAATTGATGTAAATTGCCTGCAAAAGTGGTTTAAAATGAACCAGCAATCACACTACTGTGCACAGAAGTCGACAAAGATATACAGCTTTATTGTAATCATGTACATTAATAAGCCGTAAACTGTTAGTATTCTCTACACCTAGTAGTTGTGTAAAGTTTGCACTATTCATTTGTTGTTAATATGTAGTCTATACTACAAATTTATTTTACTACCAAATCAAAGCGTTAGTGTTCCTTACATTTGATATTTGCGTGAAGTTTTTGAATTTTTGCCGAAAATCTTTGCCTTCTAATTTACCAACATCCCGCCTTTTCCATTTTTCTTGAAGTTTAAAATCTTTTATAATTCTCTCATAATTTAATGGTGGGTTTTAACTTTAAGTTTCTCTTGGTTTACAACTCTCGCTAGCAGCTCATTTTTCAAAACTTTTTCATAGTGATCAGATTAGTTGCTTTTAGTTTGGAATTGGTGGACGGTCGTTATTTTATTACTCGGCTTAAATAAACCAAGTGACTATCTTTTGATTATTTTCTTCATCGCAAATTCAAACACCCAATTTTCAATTTGAAAATTGACCCAATTTTCAATTTGAAAATTGATCCAATTTTCAATTTGAAAATTGAAAATTGGGTGTTTTCAATTTCAAAAGTCACAACACATTGTGCTTGTGTATTGATTGAGTGAGGGTTTGCAATGTGAATTCGTTGGTTAAATTTTTGTGCTTGATTATAAGTGAACTGCACATTAAGAAGAAATAACTTAATGCAGTTTTAATTTGAAAATGGATGGTGTCAATAAGGTTGTCTTGTTTAAAAGGGATAATGCTGATGTTAAGAACAATATTGTTTTCCGCGTTCTTGGACTGTTGTCATTATTGTGGCATGTTACTGATTGTGTTTACTGACTGATGTACTGAAATCACGCTAATTAAAAGTAGTGTACTAGCAAAGAAAAATGCTCCGATGGAACAAAAAAGATGAATATACTTGGAATTGTGGATTATTATGGATGTAAAAGGAGGGGACTAGGAAAAATCTACCTAAAGTCGGAAAATCTGCTAAAAATCACACTTTCTCTAAGCAACGCAAAAAATCGATGTATTCTGCGGCCTCTAAAAAAGTGTCTTTTTTAAATAATGTTCGAAGTTTCAGATAAGAGTGTATAAAGCGAAATCTATCAAGGTTACTTTTTTAAATTGCTGGCACCTGATTGATAGAAAACTAAGAGGTATTGTATTTAAAGTTGTTTTGTTTTATGAGCATTATAGCAAGCAAAGCAGGAGCCGATTGATTAGTGCACACAATCGTTTCGGGCATGCTAGTGTATCTACATTAAGTCTGTTTCAAGTCAACTTACGTGTTTCCTACTGTTTTTAACCAACCATGTCTTCAATTGTCTTCGATGTTTGCTATTTCATTCAATTGGCTTGGAAGACTGTTAGTTTACTTAATATCATTTCCCATAGCTACTGCATAGCTAACGTGCTGCTGTTTCAATCATTGTTATGGTTGAATATTTATTTTAATCTGTTGGCCGCAGAATATACATCGATTTTTTGCGTTGCTTAGAGAAAGTGTGATTTTTAGCAGATTTTCCGACTTTAGGTAGATTTTTCCAGTCCCCTCCTTTTACATCCATAATAATCCACAATTCCAAGTATATTCATCTTTTTTGTTCCATCGGAGCATTTTTCTTTGCTTTATAGTCTGTTTCACACAAGTTTGTACGCAAAGCCACAAGGTTCAAATGATCAAGAACGATAAACAATAGGAGAACGACGTAATTTTTCAAATTGAGGAAAGTTAACGACGTATTTTTCCAAACTTGAATCTTCATCGACGTATTTTTTCTAATAAAGATCGACGTGATTTTTCAAAAAAATGAGACTTCTGGTTTGAAAAAAGCATTAAAAAACTTCCAGTAGATTCGCTTTAGTCAGCAGATAATCGTCGATCGACGTGAAAAGTCAAACATTCGTATATCTTAGCACTAAAATTCCTGAAAAGAAAAGTTAAAAATTTCAACATAGTGATCTTCTTGATTTGAAATTTTGCGTCGTTATACTCAACTGTTTGAATTTTTACGTTAAAAAAATGTTAACGTTTTTAATCATTTGAGCCCCGACATTAACAACAATTCAAGCAACATTAACGTATTTTTTCAAAACTTTGATTGACGTATTTTTTCCAACCTTTGATTAACGATATTTTTCAAAAAACGGGATTGACCCATTTTTCAAAGGACTTTGAAGCCAAAACACTGTCGTAAACGTTTCCCTAAATCAGCGTTTCCTAAGTCCACTGCATGTCGTTTAGTATTCCGCAGTGCCCTACACAGCGCTGCAAAATCTGCATTTAGTGGCGCCTTTTTCGGCAGCTACAGTATATGAGACAATCTGGAAGCATGTTATACAAATTGGTGTTTACGTCAGTGTTTTCGCTCCAAGTCCTTAAAAAAATAGGTCAATCTCGTTTTTAAAAAAAATTACGTTAATCAAAGTTTTGGAAAAATACGTTAATCAAAGTTTTAAAAAAATACGTTAATCAAAGTTTTGAAAAAATGCGTTAATCAAAGTTTTGAAAAATGACTTTAATCAATGTTTTAAAAAACTACGTTAATGTTGTTTGAATTGTTGTTACTGTCGGGGCTCAAATGACTAAAAACGTTAAACAGTGTAAAGGACGATGCTCTTTTTCATACTTTTGTTTTACATAAAAATTCAAACAGTCGAGTATGGCAACGCAAAATTTCAAACCGAGATAATTACTAAACTAAAATTTTTAACTTTCCTTTTTCAGGTTTTAAGTATTGAGATACACGAATATTTGAATTTTTACGTCGTTATCGACAAATATCTGCTGAGTAAAGTGAATCCACTGGTATTTGTTTAATGCTTTCTTAAAACCAAGAGGCTCATTTTTTCGGAAAAGTACGTTGATCTTTCTTTGAAAAATATGTCGATGAATATTCAAGTTTGAAAAAATTGGTCTTAACTATCCTTAATTTAAAAAATTACGTGGTTCACTCATTGTTTAACGCTTTTAGTGATTTAAGCCTTGTGGCTTTCCGATAGCTGAAGCTAAATTTCAGTGTAAACTTTACACGACTGCCAAGTGTAAAGAATGTCCAAAATCTGATTTGTGATACTGGCGTTATGAACAACGTTTTAGTATAAAAATTGACTTTCCAAAACACACTGTGAGCATAATGAACCTGCAGGGTGAACTACTTTACACTTCCGTTGAATGCAAACTAATTCGTCGAGTAGAATGTGTGACCTTCAAGCGTAAAGTAGAGTTATGACCATGCTCCTACTCATAAAGGAAGAAAATCTCAGACAAAACTGACAAAAAAACGTTTTATTCACCCGAGAATCAAAACTGTACACCTCCAGGACTAAGTCAATATTGAGTGTAAAGAAACGCATCTTACTGCAACATGTAACTCTTCAGACTTTCTCATTATTACACATTAGTTCGGACATACCAATTCACAACCGGAGACTTAGCGAACAAAATAATTGCAAAAACGTTTTTTACCACAGAGCTGGTACTTTACACCTCCTGAAATAACTCAGTATTGAGAATAGAGAATTGAGACTAAGTGCGGTTTGTAACCGCCGACACGTCCTTGATTTTTGAAATAATCTGCACAAGCCGATTCTATACCGGAGGCGTTGGCTGACACAAAATCAGCATAAAGCATGTTCCTTCATGCCAGAGTAAAAACTTTACACCTTAAGACCTAATTCTGTATTGAGTTTGAAGAAACGCGACTAAGTGCCATGTGTAATTATTGAGACGTAATCTTTAGAATACTCGCGTGTCCTGATTCATAATAGATGAAGTTATAAAAGTGAAAAAAACGTAAAAGGGATTTTTTCGTATGCCGGCGGAGTGAAACCTTTAAACCGATAGAACTGACTCCGTATTGCCTTTACACGATTGTGGTTAAAATCAACAGGTAGCCTTTCAAATCCACTATTTTTCTGTCAGAATATTTTTACGCGACTTATAACCGCAGTTGTGGGCAGACATAAAAAAAGTCGAAAACTCGACTAAAATACGTTTTTTCATTTTCATTCCCTAAAGCAGACGAAGGTATTTTTGACATGGCAAGTAATTAATCTCGTCTAACACGCGCTTCAATACAGAAAAATGCCAAATTACGAGCAAATTTCCCTATTTACCCAGATTACGTGGAATTACATGGAAATTGTCGAATTACGTGGAATTTAGTGGAAATGAAACTTATTCTATCAGGCCGAAACTCCGTTTTCAGACGTTTCTCATTGAGTAGATTTCGAATCAATCTTAAACAAGTTACATGACTCCACTAAAAAATCTGAGCTCCAAATTTGAGACAGGTTGGAGTCAACCGGAGAGTTTTACTGACTTACGAGTAAAATGGCTTCAAAAGTTGCTTTTAACAATGAAGAAATATAAACACGTCAATTTCATGATGCACTTTTGTAAGAAAAAAACTGGTTCAAAACGATTTTTTCTCTTTTAGGATGATGTTCGAGTCGAGTGTAAAGAGTAAAGACAACAGTGTTTTAAATTGGCCAAATTAGCGTTTTTGGACTGATTTAAACTTATTCTTAAGTTAAATAACAAAGATATTGGGAAGGAAACTCTTGATGTTTTTAGCCATACAAACTCGTTAGTTTCTGCTATTGTAAAAACATATAGAACAGATAATTTGATGTTTATCCTGCCATAAAGCATCGAAATTCTCGGGATTTTTTCGTCCCAAAACATCTTTGTACTCTTTATACATCCAATGGCGGATCTTTAGTCTATTTCACGAAACCTTGTGCATGGAAATCAACGTTCAGCACTTACGCAATGAGCTACAAAAGTCACTTATAGGCTGCCTACTGTAATACAATTTCCCATAGCAAAACTTCACACGCTTATCAGTGGGTCTACGACGTTTTGGCGCCGCCAGTTTGGCGCAGCCAGTTTGGCACCAGGCCGGTTTGGCACCGAACCGTTTTGGCGCCGCCGTTCTGGCGCCGCCAGTTTGGCGCCAACCCGTTTTGGCGCCGAAATGGGACGTTTTGGCGCCATACTTTTTGTTTGCATTTCATTTACGATTGAAGTATAATACAGGTTCAAGAAGCCCATTCAATTCTCTACGTGATGGTATAAATTACTTGTAGAACATCTTCGAATTTAGTGAGATAATTAAATACATCTCAAAATTTTTTCTAATTTTCTATTTTTCTACAGTTTTTCAGTCGTACACAAATGAATACTCATCGAATCGAAAAGAACAATGACCTATAGAAGTGTGGCAAGTCAACTTTGACTTTAGCTGAGAATTTCGGTCAAAAACACATTAATTCATCCTGACATACATATGTTGATTTTTTCCAAGCGAAATAAATAGTATTTCTCCTCATGTGGAATAAATTGTAGTTGTCGACCATTCCGTAACATTTGACTCAGTCGTAAAAGTGGCATAATTTCGGAATAGAGGACCTGTGCTTTCTACTCACAGAATGTAATAAGTACAAAATGACTATTTGATCTTTTGAAGAAAGGGGTTGAAGGAATCATGTTCTCCATAAAATGTTCGAAATGGGCGAGTAAGCAGTAACGCTTCAGAAAAAATACTTTGTATATGCTGTGAAAAGCACGGTTCCTCTATTCAAAATCATACCCGTATAAGTTGCAACTTTTCTGTTAAAAATCTGCCTTCTTCCACCGTGATAACATTCTCGAAAAAATTTGAAAAAAGGTTTTCTTTATTGCACAGGAATTCTGATCCTTCCTCTAAAGCGGCGCCAAACTGTCTTGGCAACAAACCGGTGGTGCCAAACTGGGTTGGCGCCAAAACGGCGGCGCCAAAATGGCAGCGCCAAATCGTTCAATTTCGCGTATCAGTTGCTTTGCTCAGCAACGTGATCTTTGCTTCAGTTTACACCGCTTTTGTAATCGATTTGTATTAATTCATAAATTGTGGTCCATGCACACGGTTTAGTGAAATAGACTATAGGATTTTCTGTCAGAGCGGCGTGATCCCTATTTCCCTAATAGTGTCACAAATTGTCCGAAAAATTGACCCATTACGCTTAAAGTAGCGGTTTTTTTAGCCGACTTTTGAATGGCAGAATCAAAAATGAAGCGGAAAAAGATGAAAATTTTTAAAATTTTCGGAAGTTTTTTTATGAAAAACTCGCAAAATTATTGTGAAATTCGACAAAAAACGCCGGAAAATACTCGAGAAGTCATTGTAAGAACTGAAAAATCTTTGTTCTGTACAAAAACTACATCTGACATGAAAATAAGGTTTTTAGAGCGTCAAGAAAGTCAGTAAATGTCATTAATGAATACCCAGGCGCGAAGCGCGGAAAAATTTGGAAAATAATGGTAAAAATAGCTAAAATAATCAAAAATTCATATGTATCATTCATTGCGCCCGAACATTTTTTCACGACAGCTCCCCCTGCATCCGCCCTTATAGAGAACAGCGCGGTAGACAACATTTCGGCGCCTTATCACGATTTCTGCTTAACCAAACAACAAGAATCACATTTATTCAAATATCTCTTCATCCCCGACTGACAAAACGCAATTAATAATAAAATAGCGTGTCTCTGTTAGTTTTTGGCGCGCAGGGCCCAGTTGCTCGACTCGAACATTAATAAAGATTTACCTTAACGTTAATGGTCGCCTTAACACGACCATCATCAAGTCCGACTCCCACCTTAACGGAACCATTGAAAAAATCGGGTTGCTCGACTCTACCATTAAGCTCGACTTTAAGGGAAGTCTAATAATCGATTTTAATTTTGGTTGCTGGACTCGATTTTAGTGCAGCAATTAATTAAGGCTCGGTTTTTAATGGCTACTTTAAGACCGGCTGCTCGACTGAAGCCTTAATGCTCCCATTAAGCGTTCAACGGTTTCTTTGAGGGAAATTGGGTTGCTGGGCTTTACCTATGGTTTTGTTCAGATTAATTTTCTTAGGTAGGTTGGAAGCTACCTTAACGAAATCGTTGATTATCTTCTAAATGACACTTGTGTCAATTACATATCCATGTTTTTAATAAAATGACATATGAAGTCCTTTAATTTGAATTTTTGAATTTAAAATTTGATTCAAAAAAATTGATGACAATGAATTTTACTGCGTATTTCATTCAAGACCGAATTCTTTCCAGTTGGCTTCTTCATTCTAGTTGAAGCCGAAAATGCGAAAAAATCAAAATGGCATTTATCTATTTTTTTATTTCTTTATTCTTCAATTTCCATATCTTCCACAGACAATCAACTTCTTTACAAACAATCAAGTAGCGTTTTCACTCATTTCTCTCATTAAGCTTACCGCTGTCACTGCAATCCATTATCAGGCGAATTCGAATCAGCACCAAAATTCAGGAGGTAAACGGCTGAAGTAATATGATATTCGAATCTAATGACTATGGTTCTCAAAGTTTTATACCTACTTAATTAAAACAATCCTCGTGAATTACATACCCTTAACACGACCATTAAACTTTCCTTAACGCAACCATTAAGCTTACCCTAACGCTACCATTAGACTTCCCTAATGAAGCTATTAAGAGTTTTTGCTAATGGTTTCTTTAATGGTACCCTTAAGCTTCCCTTAACAACCATTAAGGAATGGTCAAGTCGAGCAACCCGTTAGCGTTAAGGTAAAGTCGAGCAACCGAATGACTATTTGAAGTCAACTTTAATGATTAGCCTTTATTAAGAAGTCGAGCAACCGGTCCCAGGTTTCGTCAGCGCGTTGGTGTTGTTTCGTTGCGCGACTCTTCGATAATTCAGCGTCTTTTCCCATCACCGTCTATTTCGCGCGGCGAATCTAGCTTTTCGGATTAAACTTTTATTTTATTTGTCGTCTTTTTGATTTCATTGAAACGAAGCTTTTTATAGTTAAGTTTCTATCTATTGTTCTGTTTTGCATTCGGCTGCAATTATAGTCTGTTTCACATAACTTCCTGCATAAATACCTCGTAGAAAAACAACGGTGCAACCAACTAAAAAACAAGCCAAATGACCAACCAGCGAATGATTCATCCTCAACATGGTAAGCAGGCAGGAAAGCAGACTTTTATTTTTTGTAACAAATTCTGACCCTTTTGGCGGCCGGATGCCGCCAACCACTGACTCAACATTGTTAGTGATATGTATGCAGGTTTAGCGACTTTTTGCCATCATGTATCATGATTTCTCAAATTTTTTCGCGCTTCGTGCCGATACAGCCATTTACGTTCTGAACTGCCTTGAATCAAGGGCAGCTAAAGGCAGAAGAAGGCTCCCTTGTCGTTGAAAATTACTCCGACACAATGAAGAAAAGAATGTGTTTTTAATGATTTTAGCCATATCGTGATGTTTCAATTTTTTGTCGGCGTTTTAAGCCGGAGTAGTGTTCTCCTGTTCTTTAGTGGTGTTTTACGCTTTTATCAGTGCTTTGTGCCGACTTTTGCACTAATTTTGCCCTTTTTTTCAGAAAAGTTGAAAATTTTGAAAATTTATCAAAAATAATTCTGCATATCACCACTGCCATTGTCAGAAAATCCTAGATCCGCCACTGCATGGAATCTATAATTCGGCACCAGGAATACTTATGCAGTTTATTAAGCTTTTCATGCCTTTTGAAATTAAATTGTTTTTCACGCCGTTTAAAATTAGATTTTCGTGCTTCGCGCCAAATGCTGTAATGGACTCGTCTCCACATACCCAAAATAAAGTAATAGAGCAGTAGTTTCGATCCCTAATCGTCCTTCTGCTTATGTTTCACAAAGTTTCAGACACCTTACGCCAGCGCCGTTTCGCTAAATTTAGACAACATAGGTAATTTTCGAACAAACTTGCTGAAAATTTTGGCGTTTTTGTCTGAAAAATCTCACACAAGAAAGGATGAAAAACTTTTTTAATTGTTATCTGGGTCCTTCGAAGAAAAAATTAAAACTTCTTGAAGTTTTCGTGAAAGACCGCAAAACAAGCTTTTAGTACATTTTTAAGCTAGTAAACCCTAAATTTTTCGGCTCTGCGTGTCGGATTTCATATTGTTATATTGTTTGTCAGCTAAAATGTACACGCTTTCTTGAGTTGAACTTGTTAAACATGTCTAAATATTCCGGCGCTTCATGCAGGTATATTGATTTTATGTATTTATTTGTTTTTAGAGAGTCCACAAATAAGCTCAACGAAAAATTTATGAGTTTGTGTGAGTTAAGCTTGAAATGGTTGTTTAGAGTCGTGCAGACGATTTTTCATTCGAGTTCAAATTATTGTAAAAAATTTTTTTCAAATTTTATCCCGAAATTTTTGTTCACGATATACATAGATCTTTTCGGAAAACGATCATATTTTTCTCCTAAGATTTCTCGAAATATGTGATTTCAAAAATGAGGGCTCAGAGATAATTCTGGTTATGCCTTTGCAAACATCCATTTCACGGATGGACAACCAACCAGAATTTCGGGCTGCCGGTACCAGTGGTAAAATAGGCCTTTATTCAGGTATGCTTGTTTATGGTCTCGGATAACAGATAGTCCTAAACATAGAGGCAAAGCATGACCGATCTGGTGGATCAGACAGTCTGGGACATACATGTCATAGTGTGGATGGAGGATCCCCACCCAAGATTTGGTCGTTTCCCCATCCCCCTGAATCCGGAAAATTTTTAGCCCTTCACCGATTTTTAAAATAAATTTGTCTTTTTCGGTCATTTTAGGGCGCTTTTCTCGGTCATTTTAGGGCGCTTTTCTCAGTCAATTAATGGCGGACATTTACCTGCCCCTCAAAATGGCCGCGGAAAGACCTTAAAAACAAATAAAACGAATATTGGGAAATTGAACAACATTTCGCCAGTTTATGGCATCACTATCTCAAAAATGCTAGCAAAAAATTACACTACATAACTCAGTGTAAGTTGTTTGACACCTTATTAATCAAACTCAACCACGAATTTACTTTTAAATTTTCTACTTTAACAATGCCTAATCGTTATCTGTTGAACAAATCCTCTGATCAGGAAGTTGTACTATGATCCTTAATAAGTTTTATTTTATATTTTAGGTGTTCTCTAAATATCAGATAGTAATTTTAAATGAAGAAAGGCTAGCCGTTAGTAGTCTGAACCCAATCTGTGAACAACGTACATATTTCGTTTAATCCAAGACCGGTATCTGCGTACTTATTATTGTATATAGTCTGTAGTCTGTTCTGCACCAAACTTGTTCAAAAAATCAGGGAGTAGCAGGCTTAACTTTAGCACAGCATTGACCGCAAGGTCAGGTTCAAATTGATTATTAAGCCGTAAGCTGTTCTTTAAGTCAGTGAACCTAAGAAAATAGTCTTCCTTTTTATTATTTTTAACGACTTTTTGGCGGTACCGATTTTTTCTGTCTAATCGTCATTTTGTCCATATTTCGTTACATTATATTTTTTGGGAAGTTTTTGGTTTAGATATTTTAGAAAGAATGCGCTCTTAAGAAATATAGTAAGATTGTATTGCATTTAGTATTATATCCAATTTTTGTTAGTATATAACATTATTTATGTATTACTTAACTTTGTACTTATATTAGATAGTCTTATCATTACGGCACATTATCTTTTCACATAATTCATTATTTAGTTCCATTGTGTGCGTGTATCATGCAAATCCAGGACATGCGTCGCGTAAATATTATTATAACAGCGTGTAGTGTAGAGCATGTCACTGAGATATTATTGCGTTTTGGCGTCTTTTCGATCTATGTAAATTTTTGTAAACTGTATCGGCACCTAAAATTGCCTTATGACCGGCCCGCTTGTTTTCATCATTCAATACATTACGTTTATTAACCGTTCGACGCGTTTTGTTTTTGGTCAAGTGAACGTTTGGTTGGCACATCGTCGCGTTTACTTGGTATAGCTAATAATAATCATCATATAGTAATTGTTTCTAGGCATCTGAAGCCCTACTTTACAAGTTCTTAACTATTTCTAGATTTAAAATAACATATTGATACTCTAGTGTCCTTAGTTAATTGGCTAACTGTACTTAAGTGTATTTATGCTGTAGGTAGCGGTATTGGTGTAGTATGTCTCCACCTTTCCAAAAATGCATCCACCTAGGTGTAGCATGTCTCCACCTCACCTAAATTAATTTTTTATGGATAGGAAGACATCCAGCTTCCTTGGTGTGTCCCCATCTCGATAAAATTTTTTTGTTTTTGATGTCTTTTTGTGTTTTTTTTGTTTATTTATTTGTTTTTTCTGTTTTTTTTGTTTTTTGTTTTTATAACTGAAAAAAATTATATCGTTAATTATTGCGAGATAAGTTCAAGAAAAAAGAAGTAAATAAGGGGAAACTGTCTTGCTATTCCGGCGATGATGTCGTTGAAAGGCATCTGGATATGCTGCTTCTTGTACCAATATTATGCTAAATGCCCTGGAAGCAAAGTAAGCGACGTGCCTCGCATTTAATTTGAATTTGTTTTTGTACAGCCGCAAAAAAACCGTTGCACAGGCTGCCAATAGTTTGAGATTCAAACTACCATTGAACAACAGCTTAATAGGTACTGATATTACTTTTTTGTGTTCGGTTCTACAGTTCTATAAAACATAACTGTATGGTTTTAAGTTATGTAAATTAGGTACCACTTATGCGAACTATGGTTAAACCCGTACAGGTATGTTTTACAAGACAGTTATGCAAGAAGCAATATCCATAAAAAAATAATTTTAGGTGAGGTAGAGACATGCTACACCTAGGTGGATGCATTTTTGGAAAGGTGGAGACATAGTACACCAATACCGTAGGTAGCTATTGCCCTATTTGCATATAGCTGCTGCCCTATTTGCATATAGCTGTTGATCTATTTTACATACAGCTGCTGCCCTATTTGCGTATAGCTGCATGCGCCATTGTACTTAGCCATTCTCCATTTGCATAATACTTAATTTAATTAATACTGAATCCCTGTTATTCAACGTGAATTCGGGTACCTATTACGAGTATCTCACAATGTGTTGTTCCTATACGACCACATTTATATACGAGTATAATGTAACAATTGTGTTTTTGATGTGTGCAATCGTTTTGAAGTTCAAAAAAGACGCTTCTGAAAAACACATTGGATTCTGGGGGTCCGGTGGGGCGAAATTGTAAAAAATAGCACCACAAATTCAATTATGGGGTTATCGATTTTGGGCGGTTCGCTAGATTGTCGGGGGTCCAGACCGTACATGTAACAAGGGGAATGGGGGATCCCCTCCACCCAAAGTCGGACGTCTCTCGCCCATTCCCCCAAGCCAGAAAATTTTTGATCCCCCCTCCGATTTTTGGAAAAAATCGAATTTTTATGCGTTTTTTTGGCCGTTTCTGACCAAAAATTGGAGGTCATTCACCCCCCTTCCTAAAAATTGGCCCCTCGAAATTTTGAGCCGTTACATGTTGTATGGTCCAGACCCCCAGACTCTCCACGCCCATGTGAAGGCCTGAGCCCCCAGAATTCCTAAACTGTATGTGTTCGATGTTACGGCAAAAGGTACTCGACTTATATACAGTCGAGCTAGGATAATGCACACCCCTTAGGGACCAAGCTTTAAGTTGTGCATTATCCGAGAGTGTGCATTAAGCATGTAAATTTACACATTGACTTATACACAACGGCCTTGCCAGGTGTGCATTATCCGGAAAAATCCATTATCCGGGGTTTGCATTATCCGAGTTCTACTATTATGTAACTGCACACACTCATTAAACTTGTATATAAATCGTGTCTATAGATGAACAGATTGTTGATTCGGGGGGTCCAGCTGGAGTGTTTTTTTGCTGCGAAAATGGCCTCAAAAATGTGCATAAATGCAAAAATACCATGAAGCTATTCTAATTTATAGTTTCTGGTCAATTGCAAACACTTTCGCAGAAAATTTTTAACCTTCCTTTAATTTTTAGATGAAAAATTCATATTAAATTTTAGTCTTTGCTCTGCAAAATTTCGAAGTCAATTATTCTAATTTAGATCGACTTCGATACTACTGATTTGAAGGACGTTCGGCGTGACAATCTGATAAGGAAATTGTTTGACTACGTAATAGAGCGGAAGCCATGCGTTCTTTTCCTGGACAACATTCATAGATTCGGTAAGTCGCTTGCTTTTCATCATTCTAGCTAGATCTGTATTATCGTTATGTCAGGTTTAAACGGTCTTTTTCCGGTTAAATCCTATCAAATTAGATTATTGCACATATACCGTTTATTTTCCGTTTTAACGTTTTGCAATAAAGAAAAATTGTCTACAAAAAATAAAAAGCGTTTTTAAAAATGTATGTACGTATAAAACGGGTGTATCAGAAGTGAATTAACGGATTAGATTATATTCCACGCAGGTATCGATCAGTTAAGTAATTTTGGTAAGCGTGTGTAATTACACTACTATGCTAACTTTACATAATGTATTTAACGAAACCTTGTACCTGAATCGCAATTTCTGAAGGAATGTAAATAGATTACAAAGGCAATTTAATTTTGCGTAGTAATTGATTAGCATATGAAGGTTTACTGTGCAAAATTTCATTACTGTAGGCTGCCGACAAACTACTTTTGTAGCTGCTTGCATGTGTGCTAGCACATGAAATTGAAATTTAAATTCGTGAAATTGACTGCATTAATTATTTTATCTGCCTAAAACTCAATCATCTTTGGAAAAAATAGTTCGATTTGCGCAAATATTTTTACGTTAATTTCTTTAAAATATTTATTTGGCTTTTGCAGATCTACACTTTTAGGGCTAGTTTGAGATTAAGTATCATAATGCTCTTACTACATTCCCAACGGACAACGATAGAGCTCCTCCTCCATTTTTTCATTTTAGTGTTCACTGTAAATCGCTTAGTCAGGCTCTAAACCACAAAGGTGATTTGATTTTCAAGGAAATTACTTTATTTTTTATGGTCACTTGTTATACTGATTGATTTTTTGTCTTGATACCATTCAGCCGATCGAAATCGAATGGAAAACAATCAAGACGCTGAACTAGGTTTCACCGAAGTAAGAAAAGTCACCCATTATGGAATCTTTGGCGCAATAGGTAGTTTAGACCATAGCTGCACAGCATGGCCGATCAGGGAGACCAGCTTGTCTTGGGGAGGGGCAAAAATGTAGCTTTTTTGGGCCAAAATGATCGGAAGGAAAAAGTGGTATAAGTGCTAAAATAGCTTTGAAACTACGTTATTACACAGTGTCTAGTCAACATGAAGCAATTTTGAAGAAAACTTTCAATTTTAATCCATTTTTGACCTCATTTTGCCTCATTTTTCCCACAAAATTTTCCATTTTCCATTCTGTGGGTATAGACCGAACATGCACGTGGGGGTTCGGGGTCTACTTTCCTCCCAGAATGGAAAAATGGAAAAATTTGTGGGGAAAATAAGGCAAAGCGAAGGCCAAAAAACGGATTAAAATTTAAAATTTTCTTCAAAAGATTTTCAAATTGTCCAGACGCTATTTTAGCGCTTACATAAGTTTTTCAGGTCATTTTGGCCCGAGAAAGCTTGATTTTTGACTTCCTAGACCGGGTGACCCCCAGATCGGCCATGTTGTGCACCTGTGGTTAAGACCCAACCCTCCTCCACGTGTGTGTCTGGTTTAGACTCGTGGTTATTGCGAATATTTTCATTCACTATAAAAAGCGTTCGGTTTCGGTCAAAAGGTCGGAAAATTTATCATTCGCTGAAACGGAATAAAATGCGTGCATCGATTGGGAATTGGGAAAAGCAGAATTTTCGTGAAAAATGTCAATAATTCCAGTCTGGAATTCAGAGATCTGCAAGCATACTATGTGCAGTGGTTCAGTCTCAGTCTAGAACCAGCCAGAGCTTCGTTAAACTTGTCCTGCGAAATAAAAATAGTGCAGAAACACCTCAACTCACGGTTTGTGATGATTTTAAGTTTTTTCAGAGAGTAGACCCTGTTTTTTCTGTTTTGATATAAAATTTCCTCAAAGCATTATCTAAAAGTTCTCACAAAACTCGCCGTTACTTTTTCGAAATTATTGTTTAACATTCGTAAATGTTGTTCTCTTGCATGAGTACTGAGTATTTTTAAATTAACGCTAATCTGTAAATTGGCAAAAGGGTTGCAAAAGGGTTGTTTGTTATGTTTTGTATAAAATCTGAAAAATTCACTTTTGAACCCGGGATCTAAGCTGGACAGCGTCTTTTGAGCTAGAGAAACCCGCTTGTGGACATGGACAGTCATTTTCTGGGACAGAACAACCACCTTCCGGAGGTGATGAACCATTTTTAGTGACTGGGACAAACATTCGAAGCTAGACAACTAATTTTTGAAGCTGGTAATCACTTTCAAGCTGGACATTTAACAACCACCTTTTGAGCCAGCACAACCAACCTTTTCTATTGTAAGTTCGAACGGGTTGAACCTTCGACCGTTGCCCAGAAGCTGCTTAGTTAGATTGGAGTACGAGTATGTATTTTTATTGTCGGTTTTCATTCAGTGTTTAACTAGATTTCTTTTTCAATCTTCGATATTTTGTTCACTGTTTTGTGTGATATGTGTCGATCTGCAGGGTGATAGCGGTACTAACCATGCGTGATCTGGGGAGGTGAAGGGGTTGGGGGTTTTCACCGCCGCAAAAAAAGTTTTTCAACCTACTGTTTTTTCGTTTTGTACATGACACAGCAATGCGTTCTAATGCTCTGTAAAATGTTACACGTAGTTTAAAAAGCTTCGAACGTGAGGAGTGCCAAAAATTCGTTATTCTTATTCGCTAAACGATTTTAAAACCTTACATTGATAAAAAGAACGGGAAATTATCAAAGTGGTACAAAACGACTTTATTTCATTTTTACGATTATCTTAGAGTCGAATTTAAAAGGTCCAGACAATGTGTTTTAACTGACCCGTCAGCATGTTTTCGCTGTTCGGATGGGCTATTTATAGCTTTTGCGCCTTTTTTGCGCTTTAACCCGTAGAGATGACGTTTATATCCGGAATAAATAGCGCAATTTTTTGGGTAATTGAGCACTGGTTCGGCTCGCCCGAGCGACCGTACACTGCGCAGTGGTGGATCTTCAGATCTGTCCAGTTTTTAGGCTTCCCAATTACAATTCTTGAAGCTCAGTAAGGAAGATACGGGTAAGGACACTCTGGATATTTTTGACCTCACAAACTCATTAATTTACGCCATTATGAATGTGCTTATCCTGGCAAAAATATCGAAAATTTGAAATTTTCTTGTTCGTAAAACACCTTTGTACTTCTATAAGACGGTCATGAAAATTCTTTATACATCTATTGGTGAATTATAGATTTTCTGACGGGGGCGTAAACCCTAATTTCCCTAATAGTGTCAAAAACTGTCCAAAAAATTCACTCATTACACTTATATGTTGAAAGTAGCCGTTTTTAGCCGTCTTTTGATTTGCAGAATCATATCTGAAAAAGAAAAAGTTGGAAATTTTTGCAATTTTCGAAAGTTTGTAAGAAAAACTTGCAAAATCAATACAAAAAATTGATAGAAAGCCGAAAAAACTCGATAAATCATTGCAAGAAGTAGAAAATCTTTGTTCTGTATAAAATCTACTTTTGACATAAAAATAACGTTTTTAGAGCCTTAAGAAATAATATCCCGGCGCGACGCGCCGTGAAAATTTGTAAAAATGGCTGAAATCATCAAAAAAGACATCTATCATACATTGCCCAAAATTTTTTTCGCGATAACCCCCCCCTCCCTTTCGCCCTGGTGTGTACATCCGAAAAATCCTTGCCGAATACAAAGAATAAATTATGCAATGCCCCGATAATTCCTAATTTTCCGAAAAAAGTCGCCGGAGATGTCCTGGTTTAAACATTTCTTTAGCGATTTTTTCGGTTCGGAGGTGCTAATTTATTCGGCGCTTTCGCGTCACAATCTAGCCATTTTCGACTATTATTGTTGAATTTTATTAAATTTTTCTTTAGCATTTCTTAAATCTTTTATCGTCTATGAAGAAGAGGCATAATTACCTGAACGCCAAAAATACGTTTTAGACGCGTATCCGTCGGTTTAAAGCCCAACAAGGGCACCACGATTCTTTATTGTTTCACTTCAATTTCCCCAAGAATTCTCATACTGTGCGTGTATAAAGTTAACTAACGAATGACGTTTTCTTCCAGTTGCTCAATCAGATGAGCCGCGTTAACAATTTGGATGGTTTAAAGCTAATAATGGCGGCAAATGAACCATTTGTGTTGCATTCTTCTCTTTTGAAATCCAGTCGATTAGACAAAATAATAGGTGCGTTTTCGCTTGTCACGTTCACATATTCGCTGCACTTCTGTAATTACCAAGCGTATTACTGTAATTCATGCTAAGATAGTGTGGAAATTTTTGATATATCCTGTGTCTCACTGTATTTCGCGCATTCGCTAATCATGGAGCTGCAGCATACATATAACAGGCTAAACTCTTGGTAAGGGCTTATTATACTTTAATTTTGCTAGTCAAAAATTGCACAGCACCAAAAATGGACTAAAACGCTAGTTTGTGCCACAGAAGGAGGACTCTGATTTTGGGGATGGGAA
Source organism: Mermis nigrescens (assembly GCA_036768485.1). Lineage (NCBI taxonomy): Eukaryota > Metazoa > Nematoda > Enoplea > Mermithida > Mermithidae > Mermis > Mermis nigrescens. The sequence goes on from JAVLUZ010000108.1 coordinate 365,191, forward strand.
CGATCAAGTTTGGGCGTATTAGTAGTCGTTGTCCGCATGAAAGACGATCTGCAGTGCGTATTTAAGTGCTTTCGATTTTCTAGAAATTCCGTTTCCGAATGCACATAATCGAGTTGAAATTTTCAAAATATCCACTAAAGACTTGAATATACGTGGCAAAATCGATTTAAACGCCGTCGCCTTATTGTCCGACGGCTTAAGGTTAAACCGCATTTCAATTGTTCATTTTGTCTTTCTGTTTAGGAAGCCTTGAAACGGCTTTGCGTACTATGCCCATTTCGCAGCTATGTACAAACATATAAAGCTGCTTTTGAAATCACGCTTTCGACTCGATACTAATCTTGACCATAATTTTTAATTTCAACTAATATACGATAACACAGGGTCGTATTAAGGGGGTGGGGTGAAGGGGGCGGCCGACCCGTCCTGCCTTATCAAAAAAAATTTTTCAAAGATTTTCGAAGGTAAGAGAATTCAGTGAAAAGATGAAAAAATCGTGTGTTTTGTTATCATATCTTCAAATTTTCGACGCTTCGCGCAAGATATGGAGTATTTTCCATAATTCTGGCTCAAGCGCGGCCAATAAGACAATTGTTATAGCGTTTTGAGGAAGAAAAAAATGTTTTTCGGAAAGTTCGAAGTTTATAATTTTAATGGAGTCGAAAAACGTCCAAAAATGCGGTTTTTAGGAGCTATCGTGACGAATTTCCCGAAATATAGTCCAATTTATGTTGGGTCCGCCCCCTTAAGTTGATCCTGGATACGACCGGCGGGCTGCCAGTACATATAAGTTTTTTTCTCGAATTCGTTCCGAAAATTGAGGCACATTTGTTTGTTGAGAACGAGATAATGTACTTAATACTTCTTCAGCTGGTACATAGACTTGCAGTTCTACAGTTCGCTTCAATCATACTTGTTTTTTAAATTTTAAGATTTGTTAAAAAATTTTCATATAGTTTATTTTACATTGTTTTATTTTATTCCAAAGCACAATGCTTCGTAAAATAAGCACTCAGTCTTGCGATTTAACGCCTTCTCTGAATCTTATTTTCTACAATAAAAAAATTAATTGGCACCTATGCAATGTAAGTCGAACTTTACTTATTCAAAGATGTTGCCTAATGTTCTGTGTTGTATATTTTAATTATTCTCGCCATTTACTTGCGTGTGAGGCCGACGCTTATTTTAAAATAGCCTGTTTCTGGAAAAAAATCATAAAATGAAACGATACCAAAATTTTCGGCTTCGGGACAGCTCTGATCTATAAATATAAACTACGTTCCAAAATGTGCTATTCGATTTCTGCGGCGGCGGTGATTCGAGGCAAGCCTCCTGTGAAGCAGGTTGGATGGCAATCGTAGAAAAACGCGACCGCGTTGTCAATGAAAATTTATCGAAAGCGATTTGCAAGGTTACCGCTAGCTACAATCGAAGCCGCCCTAACATTCATGTGTGGCCTGTTTTCGTCTAAACAATTCTTCGTCGGTTAATAACGTTGTCTCGTTTTTTTCGTCGGTTAATAACGTCAATAAAAGAATTTTTGTCGGTTAATAACGTCACTGAAAAAGGTCGTCGAAATTATAGGAACTGAAGCTTTGCGAGAGTGTATTCCACACGTGGGCGTGGGGGTTGGGGGTATGCACTCCCCAGAAGTTGAAATACCCCCCCTACCCCCAGAAATCAAAATACCCCCCAGAATTCAAATTTTAAAAATTTTTTTTGCTTGTGCTTTGTTAGCGATTTTTTGATGCCATTGGATAGTGCTCGATGAGATACGTCGAAAAATGGTGTTTTTTCGCCATACGACCACTTTTAGGATCATTTTGTGACCTTTGAAAATTTTTTACCCACCCCCCCCCCCACTTCCCCCTCCCCCACTTCCCCTCCCCCCCACCAGAATTTCGGTGTTGCCCACCTATGGTGTACTCCATGCATTGCTTGTTTCCTTGTTTCTTCTAAATCCAGGGATTTTCTTCAAAAACTACATGATTCGAGTTTTGACACGAAAATTTTTACCGAAATGGTGGTGGTCACTTTATAATTTGTTTACCATGCAGCAGACTGCTGAAATGTTCAGCATATGGAGAGACAATTAAAAAATTTTTATTTAACACATTCGAAAAGTTTTGCTTTTAAGATATAGTACGTGGGTTAAAAACTGCCAGAGCGACAGTATTAAATCGTTAAAACTGATCAACGGAAGTCATTGATTTTTTGTTTGTTTTTTTTTAAATTAATTTTATCCAAATTTTTCCAGGCTCAAAAATCTGCTTTTTCAAGCGTGCAACATTCTTAATATGCATTTTGTACACGGAGTTTTGCTTAAATTTTTCTTCGAGCTCTTAGGTATAACTATTCAGGCAGGAATTATTAGTGCTAAAACTCGACCTTTATATTTTTGGGAGAAAAGCCCTGGATTTAGAAGAAATCTTCCCCACGTTATAAATTTAAGCAAACAAGCATTGGACTGCAAAGTTTCAACAGCCAATATTGAGTACCTATACGTTACAATATACTTTTTGGATTGTGCTCTGGCACATTATTATTTTAAATTGTTTTTTTTTGCTGATATTCTGTGCGTTTGATATAGATATATACGACGAAGTTCACATCCGCCATACGTGTACAGCATGGGATTTCTGGGGAAAGGGGGTCAGGCCCAAAAAAATTCTAGAAGCTGCCTTTTCAGGGCTAAAATCGATGTGTGCGCGTCAAAAACGCCTGTTCTGAATCTTGTTGTCCACACAGTGAACAAATTCTGGCAATTTGTGCAAAGTCGAAGTTCACTTCTTCAAAGCTGTTGCCTAACGTTCTGTGTTGTATATTTTTATTATTCTTGCCATACTTGCTTGCGCGCGAGGCCTACGCTCATTTTGAAATAGCCTGTTTTTGGAAAAAATTTCATAAAATGAAAATACCAAAATTTTCGGCTCCCGGACAGCTATAATCTATAAATATAAACTATGTTCCAAAATGTGCTGTTTGATTTCAGCGGCAGTGATTTGGGGCAAGCCTGCCTTGAAGCAGGTTGGATGGCAATCATGGAAAAAATGCGACACTCTTTATGAAGTTTAGTGAAAACGATTTGCAAGGTTGCCGCTGATAAAACGCTACAAAGTCGCCCTAACATTGGCCATTGAAACTTTGCACTCTAATGCTTGTTTTCTTGAATTTACAATATGGGAATGATTTCTTCCAAATCCAAGGCTTTCTCCTAAAAATATATAGGTTGTTTTGGCGCTAACAATTTTTGCCTGAATGGTGATACCTAGAGCGTAGAAAAATTTGAACAAAAAAGAAATGCATATAAAGAATGCTGCACACTTGAAAAAGCAGATTTTTGAGCTTAGAAAAAATGAAAAAAATGACTTAAAAAATAAAAAATAATGGCATCCGTTGATCAGTTTTAACGATTCAATACTGTCTCTCAACAGTTTTGAAGCCACAATCGATATTAATTTTATTCCTACTGCATATAGCGACTTAGAGCAGTTGCGGATCTAGGATTTTTCTAAGGGGTACGTGCAGATAGATATACAGCATGGCCGATCTGTAGGAGGGGTTAGCCGGTCTTAAGGTAGTCAAAAATTGTGCTTTTTTGGGCCAAAATGACCTCAAAACCTATTACAAGCGTTAAAATAGCGTAAAATTACGTTATTTTTCAGTTTCTGGTCAATTTAGAGCACATTTGAAGAAAATTTTCAATTTTTATCCATTTTTGGCCGTCTTTCCATTTTTTCCACATATCCCTACTTTTCTCCCCACTTTTCAAAAAAAGACAGTCAAAAATAGGTCGAAAATATACCCTTCACGTACAAAATAGCGTTTTTTCGGCGTTTATTTTAATTTTATTTAATCGCTTTTGGTACTTCCGAAATATTATACAATTTTTGAGGATTTTGCTCGACAAAATCAGTAGTGTAATTTTAGCGAGAACGCAGTGCGAAGCGCCGGAAAATTTGTGAAATTTAACCGGAAAGAATATTTAGAAGCTTGAATTACTGCTTAATTTCCTGAACCTAAAAAGTTTTTGAGCTCTGCTTTTGAATAGAAGGAAACTATGCTGGAAAAGCTAAGAGCATTTTTCTCGGAGCATTTTTCTTTGCTAGTACCCTACTTATAATTAGCATGATTTGAGTACATCGGTCAGTAAACACATACAGTAACATGCCACAATAATGACAGCAGTACAAGAACGCGGAAAACCATATTGTTCTTAACATCAGCATTATCCTTTTTAAACAAGACAACCTTACATTATTTAAACAGATCAAAGTTTTTCAGCATAAACTTTGCGCAAATAATAAGTGTAAGGAACACTAACGCTCAGATTTGGAAGTGAAATAAATTTGTAGTATAAACTACATATTAACAACAAATGAATAGTTCAAACTTTACACAACTACTATAGTCTATTTCACATAAGTTCGGTCATAAATTTTAAAACCATCACTGACAATAAGCTGACAGATTGCGATTATAGCATTGATCGGATATATAATTATCGTAACCCTCGGCTAACTGTCGATGAAAATTCTTAGAATTCATGCACGAAGTTAAGTGAAACAGACTATAGGTGTAGAGAAAACTAACAGTCAGATTCCCAATTCTGATTTTACGTAGAAGATTTTGAAAAAAATTAAGCTTCTGCAAGGCTCTAGAACTAAAGTTAATATGCAGTGTAGACTTTACACAACCACAGAGTGTAAAAAAGATTTTAGTCGGATTCGTAATTCTAATATTACCCTGATATTACGATTAAGATTTATGAAAAAATTGAGTCTCCACAATAACCCGAGAACAAATAAACATCACTTATAAACTACTTTACACCACTGTTGAGTGTAAGCAAACGCGCTCAACTGGCGTCTCACATTTGATTCCTGGTACATTTTCATACTTTAGAAAAAATCAAGCTTCTGCAAGGCTCTAGAACTAAAGTTAATATGCAGTGTAAACTTTAAACAACCATAGAGTGTAAAGAAAATTTCAGTCGGATTCGTAATTCTGATATTACGATCAACATTTATGAAAAAATGAAGCCTCCACAATGACCCGAGTGCAAACAGACTGGCATATCACATTCGGTTTCTGGTTTATTTTTAGACTTGAGATTATGTCCAGACAGTCATAACCCAGAACTTGGCAGAAAAAAACAAGACAGAAACACGTTTAACTCCCTAATTTTTTAGACTTTACACCTCCCGAAAAAAGCTAAATATTGATGTAAACAAACGCAATTCGCTGTGACGCGTACCCCATAGAAAGTACTTTATTTTTATCCTATTCGATCTCGCCCGACTTCTGAACAGAGTAAGTGGCGAACAAAAAAATGGAAAACACGTATTTTCTACTGTCCACCACATTGTAAACTTTAAAAATCTAAACCTAACGCCCCATTAAGTTTAAATAGATTCAGTTCAGGCCAGTTTGTAGCTCTTTGATTGTAGTACGTTTGTATGTGCCAAACCTATGTTTCGAAAAATAGTTGATATGATTTACCAATCAAAATACGAAAAACAACCTGTTTATTTCGCCCATTTTACACCTCAGATTTCGAACTTTACACTCCCATGAACAACTCAATATTACTTTTTTTCAACGCGGCTTGCTTCAACGTGTAGCCCTTGAAAATTACTTTATTTCTATTTTTTCATTTTATCCAAGCTCAACCGAAAAAGTTGGCAGAGAAATCTTGGGCAAAATCTGTTTTTTCACTCATTCACTAGAGTGTAAAGTTTAAACACTTGGTACTAACTGTGTTTTAATTGCGAAAAAATTTGCTGATAAGCAAAAGATAGCTCTTGATCCGTAGTACATTTCTGTCAGAAAAAATTTCCTAAAACTCATAACCGGAGTTGTTGGCAGACATAAACAAGTCGAGAAGTCGACCAAAACGTGTCTTTTCACCCCCAGATTTTCGCACTCTTTACACTCCCATCAGAGAACTAAGGCGAAATTCAAAAACAAAAGAGTATCATCTGCAGAATTCCTTCTTCTACAAATCTATGCCATCAAATTCTTTGAAGATTCAGTACTGAGTTGTCCACAAGCCCGGTAAAAAAACCCAAAAATTCGCTGCATGTTATAACGTTACGCCAAAACTTTGCATCTTCTTTACACAGTCAGTTTTGAGTGTAAAGAAAATCAAAAAAGAGGGGCAGCGAATTTTGTATTATCTTTCTTTAAAAAAGCCGCACCTCCCAGATGTGTCCCGTTATAGCTGTAGGGGGGGTGCACAGCACAGTTGTTCTGGGTACCCAAGTATATTTTAGGTACGCGCTAACGCGCTACCTATGATTATATGCTGACCCTAAAATAAAATAGTAAACATAAATTTGGAATTTTACAAAACGATAAATAAAGAAGCCAGCGGATTACTTAACCTAAATAGATGAATAAGTCAAATGAAGTGCGTGGTTTTGCCAAAAGAATTAAAAAAATGAAAAAGTCAGTATTCAGATGGTTTGAAGCCATTATTCTTTTTTAAATCCACATGCGAGAACGGATACGTCAGCCACTTGCACGAACTCAACATATCGGCGGATTTTAATACCTAGTCACCAATGATTACGCTGCATTGTGGACAATAGATAAAAGTATTTCATCATTTCCCTACTTCCAAACAACATCCTATACTTATTACGCTGCAGGTTTTTTAATATGGCGACATATAGGAACATATGATTAGGTGCCTGTCTATCAACACAATGCACCTTAATTGAGTCTCACAGCGAAGATTTTAGCTTTGTTATACTATTTTGAAAAATATTCATCGTTCTACTAAAGTTTAAGAATAGTGCATTTATGATACTAAAAATAATTATTTATTAACGACGAGTCAAAAAACTCTGAAATAAGAAAAATCTGATCAAACAATGTGCAATACGGAGTTATCTATCGGCATTAGAAAATCGATGTATAATTCAAAGTTCACCTCTTCATACCTCAACAGATACTGGCTGTAGAAAAGTTTAAAGGTCAGATTCGTTATTCTGACCTTACGGAGAACATTTTTTTAAAATTCATTATTAACGACGCTCTGGGCGGAAAACATTTTTCAGTGTAAAGTTTATACCTGCACTAATAACGCGATATTGATTGTAAAGAAACAAAATAAATTTTGACGTGTAGCGCTTAGGACGAGGCACAATTTAAAGATAATTACCACGTTCTGTCTACTGAGTGGAGAATATGGCAGAAAAAAAATATTTTTTGTCCCAGACTCTTTACAATAAACCGCCGCTAAATTTTGAAATATTACTTTTTCGAACAAAATAAAAAATACACCCCTAGATTTAACAACTGTCTACCTTTTGAAACTAATCAGACTGCATAGAATGTAAAATTGAGTTAGATATGCTTCTGCACATGAAAACAGTAAAATACCGTCTACTTTATACTTCTGTACATTAACTAATGAGTGTAAAAAAATTTTAAGGATAGATTCGTAACCTACTGATGAGGGAAAACATTTTTTAAAAAAATTGGCCCTCAGCCGATCATTTGAATTTTTGGTGTAAACTTTACACTTGTGTTAATAACGCAATATTGAGTGTATGGAAACAAAATAAACTAGGATCTGTAACGCTAAGATCAGGGCACATTTTAAGCATAATTAGCATGTTCCGCCTACTTAGCGGAGTAGCTGAATAAATTTTGTTTTTCGTCTGGAAGCCTTTACACTGAAACGGTCACCAATCAATAAATATTGCGTTAAAAGAGGAAGAAAAGGTCCTTGAGATATTGTAACCCTCTACATTATAAAACCAATTGGACTGCACAGAAACCAAAATTGGCTTAGATAAGCTGAAAACACGCAAAGAGTAAAAAACCCGTATATACTTTACATTTTTGTACAACAACTATTGAGTGTAAAGAAATTTTAAGATCAGATTCGTAATCTACAACTCGGGGGTAACATTTTAAAAAAATTGGCCCTCCGCAAATTATTTGATTTTTCGGTTTACTGTTTAAACACTCATTGCTAACTCGGTATTGAGTGTAAACAAAAAAAGACGGGCATCGAATTCTTCAATTATCCATCGATTAAAAAAAACCGCACCTCCCAGGCATGTGCCGTTGTTGCTGTGAGGAGTGGGGGACACAAATTTCGCACTCGCTGTGATAATTATGTAAGAAAAAAGGATGGCCAAGTATATTATAGGTAGCGATATCGCGCTACCTATGATAGATGCAACTAGAAATACATTTTGTAACAAACTTCACTCAGATTCAAGAAAAAAATGACAAAAATTACGTGCCAAACAGTTCAGAGTTAAACTTTAAAAAAATTTCCATTTCAATACGCTCATCGCTTAAATTGTGACGGTTTTTATCTGAAAGATTGTGAGGGATGGGATGGAATGGGATGGGATACCACATAAATTTATCCACAGAACTGCGCTCTGAATGATTCGTATGAATCCAACAAGATTTGGTCTTGAACCCAAAATACGAAATTTTTCCTGAATTAAACAAAATTTAGTCTCGACAAAAATATGACACTGTTTTATGTTTATACAGCCAATTTTGTTTTGAGGTTCCCACAAGAAAATGATAGTAGACATTGGGGAAAATACTTTTATTAAAAAACATTGATAATGTAAACTTAACTATAGCTGTTAGTAAGAGGTCTTACACTTGTCAGTTGCTGTGTATACAGTATCGTGATTGATGCTTCTCTTTGAACCGTCTTTTTAGTCGATTTACGATGACTCTAAAGAACAAGGTCTCGAAGGAAGAGTGCTTTCGACAAAAAGAGATACCTATCGCAGTAGATCCATACATACTTACTTACCTCAATTTCATTCAGCAGTGCATAGAAAGCTTCCTTACCTTTTAACCAACAAGATACTCTTGCACATTCCCAAGGCGCAGGGGCGGATTTAGGGGGGGGGGCGGGGGTTGGTCCAAAATAGTGCGCAAAATTAAGGGTTTTTGAGCGATTTTTAGCGATTTTCGGGTTAAAACGTATAATTTTTCCGCCCAAGTCAGGGTTCCGCCCCCTCAGTGGTACCGCCCCCCCCCTTAGGAAAATCCTGGATCCGCCACTGCCAAGGCGTACTACCTACAAATGTCTATTTTCATTGTGAAGATGAAGAGAGTTTGTGAAATAACTCTCGCGCCGCCAGGTTTCAATGTTGCTTTAGCACCAGTTAATATCAAAAAATAAAATAAATTGATTAAAACGATCAAAATAACTAAAATTAATCTCTCGAAATAAATTAATCACTTTTTCTAAACCCATTGTTGTCCTTCTAGATGAAGCCCAAAATCTACCTGCATGCATACATACATAAGTATATGTGCGTGGTTGCGATATCAAATATGCACGGGGGAGGTTTAGGGAAATGAGGCAAAATGTAGTCCAAAAATGATTGGAAATTAACATTTTCTTCATTGAGATTAATAGCTTAGACAACCACTCTTACACTTATTTCTGCATTTGGCTCCCAAACCTATGTACCATCGTCGCGATGCGATGCGACGACCGATTCATAATATTTATTTTAGTCATTTAAAATTATGTAGGTCAAAATTTTGTTTAAATTTAAAAAATCGAGATGCTGTTTTACACCTCAGGAATCAGACACTAGGTTTTAGTGCATATCCTAATATTTTGTGTGTCGCCTCAGTTCTACTAACTACTATTGTACAAATGACTAACCCTCTAAGAATATTCGTTGGCACTTACAATCTATGTGGGAAGGTACGTTGTGCTTGCAATCCTTGATGCGATCTGAAACTTACATAGTAGCTTTTAAGCACGCTTTTCGTTATAGTCGGACATGAAAGTACGAGCCATACGTAAATGGCTAATGACACGTTCCGATGAAGAAGAGTTGTACGATATATATTCGATTGGAATACAAGAAACGCCAAAAAAGTAGGGTAGGATATCTCTAAATATCTATATACCATATCCTCTAAATTTGTAAATTTGGATATCTATATATCATATCCTCTAAATTTGTTTTAATTTACCACATTTTTCTTTTTCTTGAAGCTTTTAATGTTTTATTATTATCTTCATAATTTAATGGTAGGTTTAAACTTTAAGCTCCTCTTAGTTTACAACTCTCGCTTAGCAAGCTCATTTTTCAAAACTATTCTTCTATGATCAGGGTAGGAATACTTGTTTCACTTGAGAATCGAGTTGTTAGCATACGTGGGCAGCAAGAAAATTCTGGGGGGTGCAAGATTTTTTTGAAGGTCGAAAAATGGCCTTAAAAATGGTGGTATAGCGATAAAAACACCATTTTTCGACGTTTCTCATCAAGCACCATCCATTGGCATCAAAAAATTGCGAAAAAAACGAAAAAAATTTTCCAAAATTGAATTCTGGGGGGGGGTATTTTGATTTCTGGGGGGGTATTTTGGTTTCTGGGGGTGCATACCCCAAACCCCCACGCCCAGGTGTGGTTGTTAGGCGCTTATTTTCATCACCAATAATTCCAGGTGCATAAAGCATGCTTGAATATTTCATTCAATGGATTCTCATACAAACATCTTAAGAACAATTTTTTTATGGTTTTAAGTTTTCGTTTGTTTTTCTATATTAGCGAAAAATAGGCAGGCATTTAGCTGTAGGGGGCAGGGGGACTAGTTCCTTAATAAGTACGACTAGCTTTCACAAGGACCTACAAAAGGGGAAAATTAGGGATTCTTGAAGCATATTTGAAGGACTGAATTTGAAGGATCTAATAAATCGAATATTTTCAGGTATTTTTATTATAATTTTTGTCCTCGGAGCCCAGATTATTTTTCCTTGAAAGCTCGAAAATGTTTTAGAGTCGAGCTCAGTTGTTATATTGAGTAATATATCTATTTCTAATTTCTTGTGCATGATTGGAACAAAATGCTAGTTTTTGTTTTTTAGAAAACTTCAATTTCATTCAGTGATCGTACGGGGACCCCAACTCCGATCCCCCCGGCCTAACCCCGACCCCGACTCCCGACCGGGGGCAAGATTTTTCGAGTCGGGGTTGACCCTTTTTTCGGGGGTGAAATATAGCATTTAATTTTTTGGTACATAGGAGAATTGTATAAATAGCAAATAAATTCGGCAAACACCAAACAAGGATGATTCATTCACGAGCAAAATGAATATGTTAAACTCGACACTCACGATATTTCATAAAATGTACGCCTAGTCGCCATGTTGTCAACACGTACATACATGTTCGCATATTTATCACCATAAAGTGTGCCAAAACGCTCTGCATTTTGTCATTCGTAAAAATACACTACGGACAGGGGCGGATTTAAGGGGGCGTGGGGGAGGCGGCCGCCCCCATTGGCCAAGAATATTTGGCGAGATAAAGAATGGATATGCGATTTGAAATGGTTTTTGGCCGTCAGTGACCATAATTTCTCTGATTTTTCCGGCGCTTCGCGCCATACCTATTAATGACATTTCTTTACTTTCTTGGCGACCTGGAAGCACGGTTTTTTGGTATTCGGCAAAGATTTTTCGCGATGTGCAAAGATTTTTCGGGACTGTCTTTGTACATGTACAAAGATTTTAGGGAAGACAAAAACAGCAGAAAAAGGTCAGAAATGCGCTACGGCGCTTCGCGCCGGAATGAGTACTTGTATGTCCTATATATCTTTATATTAGCAGGAATTGCATTTCGAATGGAAAAATGTCAAAGTTTTCGGCACTTCGCGCCGTTTTAAGACTATTCTTAATGATGTTTGCCCTCATAGAAGCAGGAATTAGCCAAAATACGCTACCAAAGGTCGAACAACAGTAGAAACAACTATTTCTACATAGTTTTCTTCTATTTTCAATTGAAAATTTCGACGTTTCGCATCAAATGCTAAAAATACAGGAAATCAAGCAGTAAATCATGCTTCTAGACGTCTATCGCCTTAATTTCACAAATTTTCCAGCGCTTCGCGCCAGATTTTTGTTGAAGAAATTTACTGATTTTTTCGCACAAAATTGTCTAGAATTTTAAAATTTTTAGAAAAAATATAGTGTCAAAAGTGATTCTATGTAAAAGTATACAATGTGAAACACCGAAAAAACGCGATTCCGCGCGTTAAGGGCAAATTTTTGGACCTATTTTTGACTGTTTTTGGAAAAATTGGGATACGGCCGCCCTAGGGAAATCCTAGATCCGCCACTGGCTATGGATTTATTATAATATTATTTAGCAAAAATAGAAAGAAAAAACTGTGGAAGAATACGAAAAAGCGGGAGCGATTAGTGATTGAAATTGAAAAGAATACTAAATTGCTAAAACCATGTTTAAACTTGGAATGAAAATAAAATGTTGGACATAACCAGCTTTATTAGTATGCTCTGCTCTTCAAACAAGTGAAGGTATCGTCTTTATCCTTTTTAAATTGGTATGTAATCATGCAATGTTAACTGTTAATCTTCAACCCCGACCCCGATCCCCGACTCCGACCCCGACCGGGGGTGAAAATCTGAACCCCTACGATCACTGACTTCATTGTTTCTTGCCAATAAACGCTCAATTAATACAATTATTTGTGTCGTAGTTTTCGAGATATTTTCATAAAGCCCGAAAAATAAAATCATATAAGCCTGGTCTCACGAACCAGAAGGTCGACTAGATGCCTGAATAGGCAGATGAATAGCGATGATTATATATAAGTTTTGCGATAGTTTGCAAAAATTTTCATAGATGCTGCTTTAAATATTTCGATCGAAATTCGTTCCACGTAGCATGGGAGAACATTCTAAGAGAAGCACTTGGTTCCACTCAATACGAGCTGCTGCATTCTGTTTCGCTTGGCGTTCAGCATCTGGCGATTTTCGTTAATCGGCTCAATATGACTAGTTTTTCTGGTGAGCCTTCGAATTTGCTTGTCGTACAGCTTTTTGTGGAAGTATAGATTATCGAATCTTGATAGTTATAGATTAAAACATTCTAGCAAACAGACAGATACGTTGGCTGGGCCATTTTTTGCATTTCTTGAATCAGCTCATCTTGACAAAGTAAGGCGATGAGAAAACATGCGGGAAATAAGCAAAGAAAGCGAAAGCGAAATTCAGGAAATAATGTTAAATACGACAAATGAGATTCAATAACAACTTTGAAATGCCTAAAAGTATTCTAATATGCCAAAGATTTCTTATTGATCCTGGTGTTCATAGGTTGGCGTCACCAAAATTCTGGGGGTGCAAGATTTTTCGGATCTAGTATACAATTTACCCGCCACCGTTTTTTAGCCGATTCAAATAAGCTACAGTAACCAACACTGTAGATTCAAATAAGCTACAGTGACCAACACTATTTTTATTGATGCGAGTCAGAACGTGTTTGATAATTTTTGTGTAAAGTTTGGTCACTGTAGCTTATTTGAATTGGCTAAAAAACGGTGGCGGGTAAATTGTATACTAGATCCGATTTTTCAAAGGTCAAAAATGGCCGTAAAAATGGTGGTATGGCGAAAAACACCATTTGTCAGCGTTTCTCATCGAGCACCATCCATTGGCATCAAAAAATTGCGAGAAAAAAACAAAAAAATTTCAAAAATTGAATTCTTGGGGGATGTTTTGATTTCTAGGGATGCATACCCCCCACGCCCAGGTGTGCTGGTATTGCGTACTGTGGCAACGCGCCAACTACGTTGCTCAAGGAGCAACATTGTAACAGCACCGTTTTCCTGAATCTTCTCTAGCAAACGCGTGTGGTACAAACTGACTTTCGTTCGTTTATACTCAACATGTTCATTAAAAATATGATGCACTATAACATCAACCCACGGGTTTAAAGTCAAAACATTAATTTGAAATTTTCTCGTTCGTAGCACTCCCTTGCATTAGGTAAGTGTTTTTAATTTTTCGATGATTCTTCGCTGCAGTCACTTTAAAGATCTAGTTTTATTATATAATTGAATGTGAACCGTCAGTTATTGATTGGTACTTTAATTTTGTCTTTCAGACCTTCAGCATATGACGAAAAGCGTTCGTTTGTTTTCGTTTAAAAATAGAACAAAGGGAGCGATATGTATATCCTTTACTCACGCGTCGAGGCGACTCGCTTTTATTTCCAGCCACTTAAGACGTAAGTCTGTTCACGACCATGTCTTTGATTGACGCATATGCAATAGGGCGGATGGGGATCTTCAATCCAAAGTTGGCCATCTCCATGTCTAAAAGTATAAGAACTATTTACCCCTCTCCCGACTTTTGGCGAGAACTTTCGTTTATCGGCCATTTTTAGGTTTTTTCTGCCACTTGTGATCAAAAATTGGAGGTCATTTACCCCCGCCCCCATTCCCCCGAAATGGCCAGAAACCCCTATCCGAATTTCAAGTCATAAAATTTCTGTTGATTTGTCCTGATCCCCACTCTTTCGATTCTTTGACCGTTCCTATTCTGCGACTGCCCCAATTCTTCCCGATTCACCGACTTTTCTATTTCACCGACTATAGATCCAGAGGTGACAGGCACATCAATCAATCGCTAAGCATTTACATTTTCAATTTTATGTACGAAATAAAATTTATTAGTTATCTAAAATAATTATTTAGAAAGAAAGTCTTATAAATAATTCAAAACTTTTAAATATATTAATAACTTCCCGGTTCATTTACATGGAAGATGACTTGAAGGCGATCATCAATTTGCTTTATTTAAGGACGAACTATATATACAACAAATATTACAGAAAATGAAGCATGATACATGATTATAATTAGATTTAATATAGCATGAAATGTGGTATGAAATATAATGTAAAAAACGAGACCGTAGCTGGTGTACTAATACGCAAAGTTCAATTCAATAAGTCCACGCGTAATAGCTTTTTCTGCTATATATACGTCTGAGGCGCAAAATTCGCTCTTTGTTGCTTGGAACATTATCGTTAAAGCAACTACAGCTGAGCAGGCACTGCAGTACGAGCATTTATGTAACGGCTCGAAATTTTTGGGTGGGGGCTCCCCTGTCATTTGGGGGAGGGGCAAATGACTTCCAATTTTTTGGCCAAAAAACACGTTGAAACGGCCAAAAATTTGATATTTTTTTTTCTTAAATTGGGGGGAGGGGTCAAAAATTTTCTAGCTTCGGGGGATGGGGGAAGGTATGGCCGACTTTATGTATGAATATGAGTAACAAATAAAAAACAAATTGAACTGTATTAACGTGTGAAAATTAAAACTGTCACTATTTAAGATAAATTTTTTTCTGCGCGCAGAAAAAGGTGCGTCATCCTATGTTCGAACTGATAAAATAATTGCTAACAGCGCGAAGAAATCGCATGAATTATTCTCAGTCTAATTTATAATTTTGGCACTTTTTCAATCAAGATGGTGAGGATCATAAGTTGCGACGTGACGATTTTCTACAAACTTCTCGATATTTCGCCGAAAAATGCTTGAAAGGATCAAAATCGACTTCGAAATCAGAAGGCTCGCCAGGAAATATTGATTTGTTCAAACATTATGATGCCATATTCTGGTCTGGCGATTTTAATTCACAGTAAGCAATGTCTGCTTAGACTTAAGACTTACATTCAACAGCGGCAGTATAATCCCAGAAGGTTGTCGCAAGGATATTGCAGTTTGTTTTCTATCTAAAATTTATATGCATCTTAGACCAAACTCGGTAAGTATTTGGAATTACTTAATAATGCGAAAATAACGAATCAGCAAAAATCCAGATGTACACTGATTTCCTTCATTTCATTGATTTTGGACTCCGATTTGGTTTGTTTATGTAGTTCTCTTTTTGTATTTCTGAATATTTCGATTCCTTTTCTTGATTAATTGCTGCAATGATTGTCTCGGTGAGCCGACTTCAGAGCGCACGACATTAGAGCGCAGCGACATTAGAGCGCAGCCATAATAGATGTTTTTCACGTAACTTTACAAAAATGTTATGCTGATAAATGAAAGAATTCACCAGTTAAAATTCACCGGTGAAAAACATCTATTATGGCTGCGCTCTAATGTCGCGCGCTCTAATGTCGCGCGCTCTATTGTCGTTGCGCTCTAATGTCGTTGCGCTCTAACGTCGCGCGCTTTAATGTGGGCGCTCTAATGTCGGCGCTCTAATGTCGCGCGCTCCAATGTCGCGAGCTCTAATGTCGCACGCTCTAATGTCGTTGTGCTCTAATGTCGTGCGCTCTAATGTCTGCGTGCCGATTGTCTCAAGACTGGAGCTCGTTTAAGTGATTATTTGAATCTTACAATGTTCAGCTGTGAGTGCTATTCAATATTAGGTAGGTTCTCCGCTCGCATCTCAATAGTTAGGAGGCAAACTTAATGCTCTTGAGGCGAAGAAAATGCTGGGAAATGACCAAAACGGAAAAAACGAAGCTGCGATTAAGCGTTTTTTCTTAGTTCTATTTCACATTCTAGATGTTTCCTGAATACCAAGTTGTAATTTTAAATGAGGAAAGGCCTACCGCTAATAGTCCAGACCATAACTGAGCAGGAGCAAAATTCTCGGGGTTGCAAGATTTTTTAGAGGTAAAAAGGGTCTTAAAAATGATGGGATGCGAAAAAAACATCTTTTATTGTTTCTCATCAAGCACTATCCATTGGCATCAAAAAACTCGCGGAAAAACAAAAAAAATTCAGAAATTGTATTATGAAGGTATTTTGTTTTTTAGGGTATTCAACCTTCTGGGGGTTGCATACTTCTAACCCCCCCGCCCCCGTTTGGTCCATATTAATCTGTGCACAAATTATAGTCCTTTAACAGTTGCACAACTAAGTGCGATGTTTTCTCAAATCAGTCAGTGACTACCAAACCTGCTTAAAATATATTATTTCTGCTCAGAGACGCCTTTTCATCAATATTTAAGCTTTTTGAAAAAACGTCGCAGAGTGCTTAAATATGGTCTAGTTCTTTATTTTTAGCGAATGTGCCATTTTGAGGGCACACAGACATTAGAGCACCGACATTAGAGCGCGCGACATTAGAGCGCAACGACATTAGAGCGCAGCGACATTAGAGCGCGGACATTAGAGCGCGCAACATTAGAGCGCGCGATATTAGAGCGCCGACATTAGAGCGCGCGACATTAAAGTGCAGTTACAATGGTGCGCCATAGAGGCAGACATAGACTTTTCCTTTCCCACAAATAAAATTGTAGCTTTTTGTTTTTAAAAATTGGTGTACAAAAATATACCTAGCATACATTACGAAAATCAGTTAAATTTCTTGTTTGGTTAAGAAGTGCCTGGTAAGTGACATAAATGCTCTGCAAAACAGTGTCTACATATGACCCCTTGCTATGCTAGCTTTAAAGTTGTAGGTGTTACTTATTTAAAAAAATTTTGACCTAATTTAAACATCTTTTTTGCAATGGAGTAGACTGATCTGTGTTCCTACACCTACAGCTCTAAAACTACGGTAGTAAGGGTGTCATTCTAGGACATTATTTTGTAGCTTTTCATGCACTTTCTAATGGAACTATACCATTTTCACTTGTTTTCTTGACACAGAAATGCAGAATAAGTTTACACAAATTTTGATCTTTTGCTTATTTACTGCAGTTTTTTTGGTTGTTTATTGCAGCAATAAATTTCACGCTTGATTTGCGCAACTTACAGTAAATGCGTACAGTTTAAAAAAATTGTGAAAATGAATACCGCAATTTGTGTCAAGAAAATAAGTGAAAAGGGTATGGCGTTACACAAAACCTACTGCTTCAAAAGTAACTGTATTTTTTCCACAGGTAAATAAAAAAGTCAAAATTTCTACTTTCGTACATCCACTAACTCAACCAGTGTACAACTCAACCAGAAAGTAAAGAAAGAATTCAAAAGTCTGTTCATTGCTTTACAAAACAAAAAAATCACATGCATTTATCCACTGCCTGATACCGAGATATTCATGCGTAGGTATTAAACTTTGCCCCGTTTTAATAGAAAGCGCATCCAATTCTGAATCGGAAAGTATATGAATCGTTGCAAATTGTCTCGAGTGTAAGATACAGTAGGACTTTTTTCGAAGGCATGCTCGTTTTGTCCGTGAAGCTTCAACCGGTGAATTCTTTCATTTATTAGCATTAGAGCTGCACGCTTCGCAAATTTTACTACCCGGGTACCCGGCTATTTCATTAACCGGGTACCCGGGTAATTCGGGTACCCGGGTACTCGGGTATACCCGGGTATGCACCGGGTAGGACCTTAGATGGAAGAGAATGCAGTGAACATCGTTTTTTTTAGCTTGACAGTGAGATCTAGGGTAAAGTGATATCTAAGCAGCAAAATTATTGAAAAATTAATGCAACATTAAATAGAATCGAGGCTTCGATCTGAAGAATCCGTATGCATTCAATGAAATTTGAGTCATTCTGTAAATTCAAAGCGAAAAATTGTGAAGTAATCTAGAGATATGGTATACCATATGCAGTAAATTGCCTTTTTCGTCATTTTTCTGTGTTAATCTAATCAAGAGCCTGAAACAAATGAAGTTGCTAGGTACTTCAATTTCAGTGATGATCCATAGCAATCAGAAAACGATTTATTAATGAATGAAGTATGCGCGATATATTGTGGCAATCAGTGTTCTTTTGTACAAGGTCCGTTTGTATATGTACAAAGGTAGTCCCCGAAAGTTTTTGTAAATTTTGTACATGCAAATTTTGTGTACTATAATATTGTATAGTAGCGATTTTTAGTGTAGTAAAACAGAGTTTTCAATCTTTGGTAGTGTATTTTAGCTAATTTCTAGCTTTCTGACGCCAAAAATTACTACGAATTGGCTCAAAACAACGCGAAGCGCCGAAAAATTTGACATTTTTCCATTGTAAATGCAAATTCTGCTGCCATTTTAAAGATATATAGGACAAACAATTACTCATTTCGGAACGAAGCGTCGAAAATTTTTAGGAATGTTACACCTTTTTACAGTTTTTGTCTTCCCAATAATCTTTGTACATTTTGTACACACAAATTTTTGGTACTATAATATGGTATAGTAGCGATGTTAGTGTGTAAAAACAATTGTTTGACTTTTGGTAGTGTATTTTCGCTAATTTCTGGGTTTCTAACGGCAAAAATCACCGAGAATCGTCATAAATATTTGACATTTTACCTTTTGAAATTCAATTTCTGCCATTATAAAGATATATAGAACACACAATTACTCCTGAAAATTTTTGCCAACTTCGGACCTTTTTGCAATTTTTGTCTCCCCATAAATCTTTGTACGCGTACCAAGACGGTCCCGAAAAGTCTTTGTTCATTGGGAAAAATATTTGCCGAAGACTCGCTTATTCAACATTTTACGGTTGATTATATCAAAGCACATTTACATTGTGATTCAATCGCGCTTTAGAAGCAATATGTTTCTAGCTTTCTAATTCAATTCTTAGCACATAATGCATAACTGCAATGCCAATTTTCCATTTTATATCAGGGGATTCGGGTACCCGGGCCGGGTACTTGGTATACCCGGGTACCCGTTCGGTACCCGCGTGCAGCTCTAATTAGCATAAAAGTTTTGTAAAGGTACGTGAAAGACATCTATTATGGTTGCACTCTAATGTGGTGCGCTCTAATGTCGGCTCATCCATTTTGAGACAAGATTGATCGTGAAAGCACTGAACACTTTAACCTCGAAGTTCTGCTTTCAGTGCTATCTTGATATTGTTTTCATTCGTATTCAGCAATCCAAACAAATTTTGACATTTGTGACATAAATTTTTACGACACTGAGCTCTAGACGGATGTTGGTGTTTTAAATCAATGTTTGCACTGTATAGTATATGCATGGACATTTGTAGAAAGTTTTATTAACTTCACATAGGTTACAAAAAATTATTTGAAAAAATTTGTTCTTTTTGTCCAAACACCCTTCATATTTGACATTTGTGCAGTATGATTCAGTCAAAAACGAGACTTATTCTCTTGAAAAAGTCGTTAATGGTCTTCGATTATCTACCAATTCTTTCTGAAAGCTTTTGTTATTTTTAAGACTGGAAGGTATTAGTTTGGAGCAAGTGAAATCCCAAATAGCGTTTGGGAAATTATGCGTGGAGAATTTGCTCCGGAAAGACCAATTGCATAACGAATTGAAAAACAGAGGTAAGAATTTGGCTAGTGTTGCTCTATAACTCCGTTGCTTTCTTCTTTTTATTCTTACTGTACGTGTTCATTTTCTATATACACATTAAGGTCCGGCTTTCAAACGATTTCACGAATCACCGATAAAATTCTTACCGACCTACAAATATAAAACCGATTCGGTTTTGCACGATTTCAGCAGGATGCCCAGTTATCCGGTAGGTGTATCATGATCACTCATGGGCGTGGGAGTCTGGTTGTCTGGATTACCAGAATCTGAAAGACCCCTAAAAACTAATTAGAAGCCAGATTGAATTTTTTGTGCCGTTTTAGGCAATTTAGTCCTATCGAACCTCCAGAACTCTATTACTGGCCATGCATGCTCATGATTAGAGATATGCAGTTTTTAGACCCACCAACCACTTTCCTAAGTTGGACAGCTGGACATTTGCTTGGACAACCATTTTTCAGCAAGCGCTATCCTTTTTCACTGAAGGTTGGACGGAGTGAACCACTGAATTCTAATTCAGGTGCATAAGCACACATGGGTCTGGAGGTCTGGACCACACGTGGGCGTGGGAGGAGGGGGTTTAAGGGTATGCACTCCGCCCAAAAGGCCGAACACCACCAAAAAAAAACAAAATTTCTCCTCCGGAATTCAATTTTTGAAATTTTTTTGATGCCAGTGCTCGATGAGAAACATCGAAAAGGGTGTTTTTCGCCATACCACCCTTTTTAAGACCATTTGTCTACCATTGTAAAATCTTGCTCCCCCTCCTCCCAGAATTTTGGTACTGCCTACCTATGGTGTGGCCCCCATGAATCCAGTGGTCCTTTCAAAATTTATAGACCCCCAGAATTGAATTTTTGATGCTATTTTTGGTAATTTTGCCCCGTCGGACTACAGACTTTTGCTGCCATTGTATGTACATACATGATTAATCGTTCTAAAAAATTCATAAATTTAATTTCATCACAAATGTTCTAACGTAAGTAGCCTAATCTTTAAATGGCAATCGTCGATCATGGGATGAATAATAAGAAAGTTCGTACTCGCCTCGCCATATTCTATTTGCCGCGATTTCTACTATCCAGTAAATCCAGTTTTGTTTTTTGTTTGACGTTTTCTAGAACTTTATTCGTAATCTGTGGAAAGAAACACTGCTCCATCGTATCTACATTGAAGTTAGCAAAAATGGGCTGCCCAAGTCAGCTTCATAGCCGGCAGAAATTTTAAAAATGTTACACTGTTTTATATATCTGATACATATTTTTTGGATAAAGGTTCTCTGCAGGAAATCGAAATTCGAAACTTTAAGCTTGAAATTCCTGAGGCTTTTGAACATTTTTAAAAAAGCGCCATTAATAATTTCATCGGTGATATACAGGATGAAAACAGATTATTATTAGTAATTTTATCATTGATAATACCGACGGGACAGTGAAAAAGTATTGATCAAGGGCTGGTTTAATTTTACAACGTACATATACATACATAGCAAAGAAAAATGCTCCGATGGATTAAAAAGATGAATATACTTGGAATTGTGGATTGTTAAGGATGTAAAAGGATGAGACTAGGAAAAAGCTGCCTAAAGTCGCAAAATCTGATAAAAATCACACTTTCTCTAAGCAACGCAAAAAATCGAAGTATATTCTGCGGCCTCTAAAAAGTGTCTTTTTTTAAATAATTTCCAAAGTTTCAGATAAGTGTGTATAAACAAAATCTATAATGTTTACTTTTTTAAATTGCTGGCAAGTAGCAACGCTGACTAGCTTCGTATCCTGATTGATAGAAAACTAAGTGGTATTGTATTTAAAGTTGTTGTATTTTGTTATGAGCATTAAAGAAAGCAAAGCAGGGGCCGATTATTAGTGCACACAATCGTTACGAGCATGCTAGTGTACCTACATTTAGTCTGTTTCAAGTCAACTCACGCGTTTCCTACTGTTTTAAACCAACAATTTCTTCAATTGTTTTGGATGCATCGATGTTTGCTATTTCATTCAATTGGCTTAGAAAGACTGTTATTCAATATCATTTCTCATAGCTACTGCATGAGCTACCGTGCTGCTTTTTCAATCATTTTTATGGTTAAATATTTATTTTAATGTGTTGGCCGCAGAATATACTTCGATTTTTTGCGTTGCTTAGAGGAAGTATGATTTTTATCAGATTTTGCGACTTAAGGTAGCTTTTTCCTAGTCCACTCCTTTTACATCCTTAACAATCTACAATTCCAAGTATATTCATCTTTTTTGTTCCATCGGAGCATTTTCTTTGCTAGTACCCTACCTTTAATTAGCATGATTTGAGTACATCAGTCAGTAAGCACATACAGTAGCATGCCACAATAATGACAGCAGTCCAAGAACGCGGAAAACAATATTGTTCTTAACATCAGCATTATCCTTTTTAAACAAGACAACCTTACGTTATTTAAACAGATCAAAGTTTTTCAGCATAAACTTTGCGCAAATAATAAATGTAAGGAACACTAACGCTTAGATTTGGAAGTAAAATAAATTTATAGTATAAACTACATATTAACAACAAATGAATAGTGCAAACTTTACACAACTACTAGGTGTAGAGAAGACTAGCAGTCAGATAGATTCCCAATTCTGATTTTACGTAGAACATTTTGAAAAAATTTAAGCTTCCGCAAGGCTCTGGAACTAAAGACAATATGCAGTGTAAACTTTATACAACCACAGAGTAAAAGAAAATTTCAGTCGGATTCGTAATTCTGGTATTACTCTGATATTACCATCAACATTCATCAAAAAATTAGGTCTCCACAATGGCCCGAGGACAAATAAATATCAGATGTAAGCCACTTTACACCACTGTTGAGTGCAGACAAACTGGCGTATCATATCTAGTTTCTTATTCATTTTTAGACTTGAGATTATGTCCAGACTCATAACCCAGAACTTGGCAGAAAAACACAAGACAGAAACACGTTCAACTCCCCCATTTTTTGACTTTACACCTCCCGAAAAAGCTAAATATTGATGTAAACAAACGCAATTCACTTTGAGGCGTACCCCTTAGAAAGTACTTTATTTTTATCCTATTCGACCTCGCCCGATTTCTGAACAGAGAAAGTGGCGAACAAAAAAATGGACAAACACGTATTTTTCGCTGTCCACCACATTGTAAACTTTAGAAAATCTGAATCTAACGCCCCATTGAATGTAAATAAATGTCGGTTCGGGCCAGTTTGTAGCCCTTTGATTGTAGTACGTTTGTATGTGCCAAACTTATGTTCCGCAAAATATTTGATATGATTTACCAATCAAAATACGAAATGAACCGGTTTTTTCGCCCATTTTACACCTCAGATTTAGAACTTTACACCGCCATAAACAACTGAATATCACGTTTTTTTGAACGCGGCTTGCTTCGACGTGTAGCTAACCAAAAAAGTTGGCAGAGAATTCTTGGACAAAATCTATTTTTTACTCATCCACTAGAGTGTAAAGTTTAAACCCCTGTTACTAACTGCGTATCGATTGTAGAAAAGTTTGCTGGTAAGCACAAGATAACCCTTGATCCGTAGTACATTTCTATCAGTAAAAATTTCTTAAAACTCATAACCGGAGTTGTTGGCAGGCATAAACTAGTCGAAAACTCGACCAAAATGTGTCTTTTCACCATCAGATTTTCGCACTCTTTACACTCCCATTCGAGAACTGAGGCGAAATTCAAAAAACAAAACACTGTGTGATCTGCAGAACCTAAATAGATAAATAAGTCAAATAAAGTGCATGGTTTTGCCAAAAGAATAAAAAAATGAAATAAGTTAGTATTCAGAAGACTCGAACCCATTATTCTTTTTTCAAATCCACATGCGAGAACGGATACGTCAGCCATTGCACCAACTCAACTCGCAGTCAAGATTTCAGCTTGATTATACTATATTGAAAAATATTCATCATTCTACTGAAGTTTAAGAATAGTGCATTTATGATAATAAAAATAATCATTTATTAAAGACGAGTCAAAAACCTCTGAAATAAGAAAAATCTGATCAAACAATATGCAATACGGAGTTATCTATCGGCATTAGAAAATAGATGTATAATTCAAAGTTCACCTCTTCATACCTCAACAAACACTGGCTGTAGACAAGTTTAAAGGTCAGATTCGTTATTCTGACCTTACAGAGAACATTTTTCTTAAATTCATCATCCACGACGCTCTGAGCGGAAAAAAATTTTTTAGTGTTAAGTTTACACCTGCACTAATAACGCAATATTGATTGTAAAAAACAAAATAAATTTTGACGTGTAGCGCTTAGGACGAGGCACATTTTAAAGATAATTACCACGTTCTGCCTACCAAGTGGAGAATATGGCAGGAAAAAAATATTTTTTTGTCCTAGACTCTTTACAATAAAGCGCCTCTAAATTTGAAAATATTACTTTAGAAAAAAATAAAAAAGGCTCCCCTAGATTTTATTACCGTCTACCTATAAAACCAATCAAACTGCATAGAATGTAAAAGTGAGTTGGATATGCTTGCGCACATGAAAACAGTAGAAAACCGTCTAATTTACACTCCTGAGCAACAATTAATGAGTGTAAAGAAATTTTGACACCAGATTCGTAAACATTTTAAAAAAATTGGCCTTCCATAAATAAATTATTTGATTTTTCGGTTTACACTTTACACACTCACGACTAGCTCGGTATTGAGTGTAAACGAAAGAAGGGTATCTAAGTTTTTTTATTATCTACCTTTTAAAAAAAACCGCACCTCCCAGATGTATGCCGTTATAGCGCTGAGGGGAAGACACAAATTTCGCACTCGCTGTGATAAACATATAAGAAAAAAGGATGGCCAAGTATACTATAGGTAGTGCTATCGCGCTACCTATGATAATGTACATGCAGTTTGGAATACGTAGGTACATAAATGTCTAGATTATTGTAAATTTATCCCACAGTTTAATTACCTACTTTATTTTTTCATCAAATAATACTTATTTTTATTTTTTGATACTTTTTAAGTGCACTTGTGTTTTACTTTCCTTATAAATTTGATGTAATTTCATGTTTATTAATGCAGGATCGCATTTTATTTTGGTTCGATCTTTCCGCACCAGTCGCATTGCTGCCCTGCGGTTATGACAGTTTTCCTGAAATAAGTTACTCTGACCACAGACCGGTTTATGCGGAATTCTACATGATTTCAACTGCATCGTCTGATGAACGGTGACATCATACTTGGTCAATATTCATTGATCAAATATCAAACCGACAACTAATCAACTAGTTCCTTTATACTGACGCCATTTTTATCATT
This sequence comes from Mermis nigrescens, assembly GCA_036768485.1. Classification (NCBI taxonomy): domain Eukaryota; kingdom Metazoa; phylum Nematoda; class Enoplea; order Mermithida; family Mermithidae; genus Mermis; species Mermis nigrescens. Next base: position 390,512 of record JAVLUZ010000108.1, read on the forward strand.
TTGTATGAACATATACTAATGTCGATGGCCTCATTTTTATTTATTTAAATTATAATTTCAATATCATAAATGCTGTCTGACGTAAAGCTTCTATTAATGACGAAGCATTGTCTATTTTGTACATATCTGTAGCACTGACAGAGTCAGAGACACTGACAGATACCAACGATTGGGAAATCATGCTTGGGCCAAATCTCATGAAAATATCTTCATCAACCAGCTGCGGGTGCCGTGGTATTTGCAAAGAGGGTTCCCTGACATAAAGGGGAAGACCCGCGTTGTCGGAATGATAGCGTAGTAAGGACACAATGTTGAATGCGTTGGGTTAGGTGGACAGCTAACAGTTTATTAGCTGCTGGGGGCCGTTTCACTCTTAGGTTGACTGGCGGGCGAGTCGTAAAAGCAAAAAGTCAAAATTTTTTATAATAATGTCAGCTTGTAGTCAGTGATAGTTCCAAAATGTTATGCCCAAAGTTATTTGTGTGTGAAAAAGCTATAGTTGCAGCGTATAGCGATCAAAATCACTGCAAACAAGGCTTTACACCATTACCGACATGATGATCGCGTGTTCACAAACACATGTACATACATATGTAATTATTACATTGATCCGATGCACATAAAACTGCTGATGATGTGGATTACAGTCATAATTATTCGTTATTATTATTTATGTCCAGTTTTCAGGCTAGAGGTCCGCTTTTATCAGGTCGAAAGTCTTGTCCGGTTTTCGATGTCCGGTGTTTTAAGCACTCGGTCCGCTTTTGCCCGGTCTTAAAATTTTTGTCTGAATCAGGTTATTGTCATGCTGCGTGTTCTTCTTTCACATCTGCTTACTGTAGGCAGGCACTATCACACACACACACACACACGTACAATTGACCACCGTAGCCTGACTGGTTCTGGCTTCCATACAGGAACCTCAGTAATAATTGTTGAGCGTGTGTAACTAGCTTATTTATTGCATAAAGATTAAAAAGTAGGGAAAATTAAATAAAGTGCTAAAAATTGTTAGCATTTCATCCATAAAATTGCTTCTTTTAATGCATTAGTGGGAGTAGGCATTCGTGTATCTGGTTCACATATGTAATAGTCATATTATAAGGGCGTACGTGTGCGGTCGATAGCATCTGAGGAAACGAGAGAAAGTTGCTGGCAGTCGGATTCGAAACGTGGACTCCTTGCTCTAAAGTCCAGAACCATAGCCAATCGACTAACGCTGGTTACTTTCGATAAAGATTGCAAGGTATTCGTGATGTTTTGCTGGTTTACCAGCTGATTAGGCTTAGGCTTAGTATCATGGACTGACCAAAATGTTGGTGCCAGCGTTTAAAATAAGCCTAAGTAATGGGATGCAGTTCCCATTACTTAGGCTTATTTTAAACGCTGGCACCAACATTTTGGTCAGTCACATGAATCTACGGGAAAAATCTGATGACTGCCTTATTTGTTTTCGACTTGACTCAAATCAAACCAGTTAGGTGGCATCTTTCACCGGATACTACTTGCTGTATACGTACCTATAAAGTGGCTATCTTAATACATATGTGAACCAGCTACACCAATGCCGTGTGGGCAGTGATTATTGGCCAATGTTGGCCCCGAATTTTTCGTTAAAGGCCAATATTGGCCAATAACGCGTGCATTAGGGGCCAATATTAATAAAAATACAGTAAATAAGGATAAACATATTATGTAGAAAAATTAGAACCTGCTGAAAAAATACTATTTACATTCAAGTAAATGTTTAAGAGAATTTCAACCTACTGTAAAGCGTAAGATATCACACGCCGAATCTGTATGACCAGAATTAAGTATAGTCTGTTTCGTTTATTGGAAAGCTTTTCCGCTGAATTTAGTCCGCATAAACCAGGCCACTATAGTGACCTATGTATAAGTACATACCTATATGATGCAGTCGTGCCTCTTAGCAGTATCAAAGATCATAATGCAACTCGATATTCTGTAGAATATGTCTATTTGCTGTCGCATTAGTATAAAACACTTTTGTAGCCACTTTAAACTTTTCAAGAAACCCTCGATCAAATGAAACACACTATAGTTGCGTAGGTACCTTTATACGTACCTATTGTCCTGCTACATAGGTAGGCAACCTCTACCTAGCTATTTGGAATCGCGTACTGACATGCACACCTGGGCGTGGGGGTTTGGGGGTATGCACCCCCAGAAACCAAAATACTCCCCAGAAATCAAAATACATTCCCCCCAGAATTAAATTTTTGAAAATTTTTTTCGTTTTTTTCGAAATTTTTCGATTCCAATGGATAGTGCTTGATGAGAAACGTCGAAAAATGGTGTTTTATCGCCATACCACCATTTTTAAGGCCATCTTTTGACCTTTAAAAAATCATGCAGCCCCCCAGAATTTTCTTGCTGCCCACGTATGCTGACATGGCATTAGAATATTTATGCACACATGTACGTACATATGTATTTATGTAGGTACATATGTAGGATTTCGCAATACGCAAGGCAAACCAACGACAATTAGAAATACCTACCTACCATACCATTCAAACTACTTGGGCATAAAAGATAGCATAAGCAATCTCTTTCAAACAAAAAATAGCAACTGCGTATTGGTACTACACATAAGAGATAGCATTAGTATCATTCTTCAGAATTTTGATCACAATTCCGCTATGGGGCAGTGTGCGCGCGTGAGTTTACCACCACGAAAGTACGGGGTTCGAAATCCACGGATGTGTAGCTTTTTAAGAATTTTAAATCTTGCAAAAATTGGCCCCTAATGCACGCGTTATTGGCCAATATTGGCCTTTAACGAAAAATTTGGGGCCAACATTGGCCAATAATCAGTGCCTGCCGTGTGAGTAACTTAAGAATATGGTACTTTCTGAATACTAACAAATAAACTTCAGAAGAGCGGATTTTTTTGCCAAGTACTTAGAACATGTTAAAAGCAAGCGCGGAAAAAATTCATCCGCCTATGATCAATATTACAAAAGCTATGGGTTTCTTTAATTAGCCTTTTCTCGACCTAAACAAGCATCTTCTCGGCCTAAGTATTTGAAGATTCAAACAGCTGAATGCAGAATCACATGTAGATACCCAATTGACGTCGACCTAAGTAGCTATGCATCGACCTAAGCATCTATAAATTGACCTGAGCATCTATACATCCACCTAAGCATCTATACATCGACTGGCTAAACTTTACTATATGGTGTGAACGGAAAACTTGCAGATGTACGTGGAAAGGAACGATATTGATTGAAATGAGGAGGACATGCATAAAGAGAGTGCGGAAAAAAATTTTATGAAAAACGGACCAATATTGGTGAAGATAAAGTTACTCAGGATATAGCTACATTAAAGTGAGGTATTTTACAGTTTATCAAAAATGTTCCGAATTTGGGGTGAAAACATATGTATCTGACATTTTCAAGGTCGCTGATTACGAAAAAATAACTTTTATTTTATGGAAAAAAATTTTGATTGAAATTTTTAAATTTGAAAAAAAAACAATTTTTTGCATGTTCTTTCTGTCTAGATAATGTGGAAATTCAAGTTCCTGCTTAAATGACGCTTAGGCTTAGGCTTAGTTTATCTGAGAAGGTGTTTTCGGCTGCTTAGGTCGAGGTCGCTCCCGCTTAGGTCGAGTTATAGATGCTTAGGTCAACGTATAGATGCTTAGGTCGAGGTATAGATGCTCAGGTCGATGTATAGATGCTTAGGTCGACCTATGTTGGGTACATGTTATTCTGCATTCCACTGTTTGAATCTTCAAATGGTTGGAACTTTAAGATAATCCAAAAATGCTGTTTGAATCGTATTTAAGTAGAAATCTTTAACTGGATGTAAACAATGCTAAAAATAGTGAAATTAAAAAAAAATTTCTTGAAAATTTGGGCAAAAAATTACAAAAAAATTTTTCTTTAATCTTGGTCTCAACGCAGTATAGCTTAATTTTTTTGTAATCTGCGACCTTGAAAATGGCAGGAAAATATTACTTAGTAAAAATTGGAAACCTTTGACAAACTGCTAAAATTCCTTAAAGTGGCTCAAAATGGTGAATGTCGAAGTATGATGTTTGAAGTACCGTAACTCTGTGAGTTTTGTATGGATTTGGTTTATTATTTTTTTCCGCGTCTTTTAGTGATACAAAGTATCGTTTTTGCGCAATTGTATGGCAGATCTGCCGGAATGGCGCAAAATCGGTTCACACCATATTCTTCAAAAACTCCCATCGACCTAAGCATCTATACATCGATCTGAGCATCTATACATCGACCTAAGCATCAATACATCGACCTGAGCGGGAGCGACCTCGACCTAAGCAGCTTGAAACACCTTTTAGATATACTAAGCCTAAGCCTGAGTATAATAGAAGCAAAAAACTTAGATTTTCGAGTAAAACCGAAAAAACATGCAAAACAATATGAAAATTTTTTAGAGTTTTTTAAAATTTCAAACGACTTTCCGCGCCTTTTTTCCCTTTTCTCCTTCATTACTATGCTTCCTTCCGTTATTTCAGCCCATATTATTTATTTCCGACAAATCTGTAAGTCATTGGATCGAAGTCGTTTAATCGTCCCACGCAACACTCAAATTGAGAGTTGCCTGCAACTTTGCAAATATGGCGCAGATTTTCACCAAATTTTCTTTCCGCGCTTCAATTTATCATGTTCTATCATTTTGGCAAAAAAATTTTGGCATTCCATATTCGTTTTGCACCTTTTCCGAAAGTACCATATTCTTAAGTTTAGCCCATTATTATATCATTCAGTCGGCATTCGTCAGATTTGTTGAAGGAAAAGTAATTTCACTAATAAGTGCTCAAGAGTTCCGGGCCTTCCACAGGAAAAAAGTTGTGTGGAAGCAGTGACGGATTTAGAATTATCCCGGAGGGGGAGGGCGGTACCCCAACTTTTCCAAAAACAGTCAAAAATACGTCCGAAAATTTACCTTACACATGAGAAATAACGTTTTTTCTGCGTTCTATGTTGTCTAATTTTATTTAAAATCACTTTTGACGCAACATGTTTTCGAAAAATATCGAAATTTTTGACGATTTTGTGCGAAGAAATCATTAAATTGCTTTGACTTTAGCGAAAATCCGGCGCGGAGCGCCGGCTAAAGTCAGGAATATGGTACTTTTAGAAAAGGAGCAAAATGAATACGGAATGCCAAAATTTTTGTGCCAAACTGGTAGAACATGATAAATTGAAACACGGAAAAAAATTTGGTGAAAATCTGAGCCTTACTTGCAAAGTTGCAAGCAACTGTCGATTTGAGTGTTGAGTGGGACGATCAAACGGCTTGATCCAAGGACTTACACATTTGTCAGAAATAAATAATATGGGCTGAAATTATGGAAGGAAGCATAGCAATGAAGGAGAAAAAAGAAAAAAGGCGCGGAAAGCTGTTTGAAATTTAAAAAAAAGTTTTAAAAAATTTTCATTTTTTGCATGTATTTTCGGTTTCACTTGATAAGATGTAGGAAAATCTAAGTTTTTGCTTCTAATATACTTAGGCCTAGGCTTAGTATATCTGAAAAGGTGTTTTAAGCTGCTTAGGTCGAGGTCGCTCCCGCTCAGGTCAATGTATAGATGCTTAGGTCGATGTATAGATGCTTACATCGATGTATAGATGCTTAGGTCGATGTATAGATGCTTAGGTCGAGCAAACTTTGATTTATCTAGATATCTTGTGGGGCGCGCGTAAAACTTGTCATTCCGTTGACTCGCATGTCCCTTTACTTATTCGTAATTGCATCTATTATGTATCTTGCCATTTTGTATTTTAACAGTTGGTATTAGTAATAAAATTTCTTTCTTCTATAGATGCTAAGGTAGATGTATAGATGCTTAGGTCGATGTATAGATGCCTATATCGACGTAAATTGGGTATCTACAATACATGTGATTCTGCATTCAGCTGTTTGAATCTTCGAATACTTAGGTCGAGTAGATGCTTGCGTAGGTCGAGAAGAGGCTAATTAACGAAACCCATAGCTTTTGTAATATTGATCATAGACGGATGAATATTTTTTCCCGCGCTTTCTTTCAACATGTTCTAAGTACTGAGCAAAAAAATCCGCTCTTCTGAAGTTTATTTTTTAGTATTCTGAAATTACCATATTCTTAACCTACTCCCGGAACGCCAATAAATTTGTGAAATTTAGGCTGAAGGACGTTTAGAAGCTTGATTTACTGCTCGATTTCCTGCATTTGTAGTATTTGACGCAGAACATCGGAAATTTTTTAAAAGGTATGCTCGAAAATAGGAAAAAACTGAAATGACTCTTTCTGCTCTAGAAATTGTTTTGGAAGCTATTCCTTGAGCAAAATATGGCTTCCAGGTCGCAAAAATATCTTTAATAGGTATTATCCGGCTCGAAGCGCCGGAAACATTTGAGCAATTAGGATCACTGACAACTAAAAATCATTGCTAATTACATATCCGTTCTTTATCTCGCCAAATTTTTCTAAATCTATCAACTTTGTTTAAGTATTGTTTTTTTCAATAAAGTTGAGATAGAAATCAAAAACGGTCAAAAAGCAAAAATTTCTAAGTTTAGCGTTATAATTCCATAGTTTACCTCAGACCTATTATTTCTATGAAAAATCGAATCTCATTTTTTGGCTGTAAAATTCAAGAAAAACTCCCATTTTGACGCTCAAAATACATAAAACTAAATTTTTTTGCTGTCAACGTAGTTTGTTTTGCCGTAATGACTCAGTAAAAGCTGCTCAAAATCCTTCGGTTTTTTAGTCGGGTCGGGTCGGATTGGACACGTAGGTCCACATGGTCCGGGTCATCAGGGGGGTGAAATCCCAAAAATACGAAACAGTAAATTTAACTTCCACGATTTTTTTTGATGTTTTAACGATTAAAATGGTCAAAATAGCCAGTAAAACGTTTTTCGTGGTAATATCGCATTTTAAAAGCATATTTAGCCCATTTTGACTGCATGATATCACCTTTAACGCTACAAAATGCAGAAATTTATCAATTTTGGGTGCTTTTTGAGTAAAAAATACTTAAAAGTACTTAATCTGGCGCGAAGCGCCGGGAAAATTTCGACCTTTTTTTCTGTTTTTGACCTCAAAATGATGCGAAAAACGTTCCATACCTGTCCGGCTGACCCTTCAGGGGATAACACCCCTGACTCCCCTGTGTGCATGTATGGTTGGACAGACCTCTGACATGTGCGGGCTGCGGGTTGAACCCTGCGAGTTGGCTGGTATTCTGACTCTTGCGGATTGAGTGCGGGTTAAAAATGCTATAAAAATGCTAAGTCAACCTAATTTTCATGTCTAGCATAGGCTTAGCCAGGATTTTCGCCAGAATTTTTTAAATTTAAAAAACCCATCAAAGCAGACGGGGGCCCTTAAATAACGTGTTTTTTGGGTTTGCCGCATCGTCCTAAATTATTTAAGGAATATAAAAATTTATTTTTTTGAAATGTTACGTTTTTGACGGAAAAAGTGCTTATAATGCGCTCAGTGCGCTAATTTTTTCGCTCTATCCCGCAATAAGACTATTGAAACTGCCAAAGATAGAAGATTCGTTCATCAAACACTTTTACTCCTTTATTTCATGTATATTTGATGTTATAGGTTATTTCGTCACCTTTATTGTTCGTTTTTATGTAAATTTAAGCACAGATATTCATGAAGAATAAAATGCAACGAATTCAGTATTAAAATTAGACATTAAATAGCAACAAATAACTCATTAACCCCCCAGACAACTCGGTTTACCTCCCTCCCAGATCTTTTGACCATTTGCATGTATACCCAGTATGTAGCTAAGCTATCAGCTTATAAAAGGTAGGTGTCAAACTGACAAAGCTTTTCCAAAACATTAATTTCCTAGTTTATGTGGTTTTTCAGCTTATTTAGCAATCAATGCGCCTATATGCGCTTGCTATTTTTCTAGATATGTGTGTAGCTTGTCGCCTTTTATTATTTTATCATTTTATTATTATAGACAGGCCTGCAATCAGGTGGCGGGGGTGGTTTCCCTCCCCGGTAATAAAAAGTGATTTTTGAAACAAGGCTTCCCAAGGGGGACATAAAAATTCTTGAAGTAGGTCTAAAACACCACTAAAATAGGTTTTTAGCGTACTTTTGGGCTAGTAAACTCGACATTTTCCGGCGCGCCGGATTTATCGTTTATCTGGTTTTTCTTAGCTCGCCCGAAATCGCTCAAATTCGAGTTGGACATGTAGAACATGTCAAATTCTTGAAATTTTTCTTCGCCGTTGCATAGAGCTCGTTGAGGTACGCTCAAAAATGTCATTATTTTTGCCCAGTTACTAATGGTTCTCGAGATATCTGACCTCAAAATTTTCGGGCTCCCCCCGAAATATAATCCTGGATACGGGCTTGATTATACGTATGCATATACATTGGTATTTCGCAATAATTTATTTAGTGTTTTTTAATAATTCAGGTGTACACGCTTAGCTAAATTCGAATTACAATGCCCAAACGCGTTCTTAGTGATTCAGATATTGAAGCTGACAGCGAAAGTGATAGAGAATCGCAAGAAAAAGTAAGCATCCTGATCACACATGCACATATGGAGGGGTGAGAGGAGGGGGTATTACCATCCCCACTGAAGGGTCAGAAAATTTGGTACTGTATAATTATTTCAGCCTAAATAGTGCATTTTCAAACATTTTTAGCCTGATAAGCACTGTTTTTTGTACGAGCCTCTTTGTACATGTACAAAGATCTCCGGAAAAGTCTTTATACGAGCGAAATTTTTTTACATATAATATTAGATATAATATTGAATATATACATATCTTTACATACTACTAGATTGTTATCCGTGACCCGCACGCTTCACAAAAAGTATTACCTAGTCCTAAATTCAGCTGTTTTTTAGTTCGGTGCGAAGCGCCAAAATTTTCACGAGTCTTGGGTTGACTTTACACATACAAATTCGACTCAGAAAGCTGAAATAACTTGTGTTACACAATCAGAAATAATACAGCGATTGCAATATGCTGACTGAATCTCATAATAGACACCAATTTGCTTAAGAATTTAATGCAACGCAAAGATAAAAAAGTCAACATTATCTTCAAACGGTAGAAAACAGTGCAAAGTAGTTTAATAGTTCTTTTTTTCTGTATAAAATCTTTATAAAATAGTAGAGATAGATGTAAAAGATGCTTGAATCTGTACAAAGTTGCTCAAAGAAAGATAGCTTTTGGAGTGTTTAATGCCCGCGCTTGGAGCTAAATAGAATGTAATTATGATATTCGCCGAAAATTTATTGAAATTTCGCTAAAAAATACTCCAAAAAGCGTTAAAATTTTCATTACTTTGCCCCAAAAAGTCTTTGTGTATTGTACAAAGATGGCTCCGAAAATCTTTGTACGAACCTCAGAATCTTTGTCTCTTACAATTACAAAACAATTAGTGCTGATGTGCCTCAAAAACACAACTTACTATCATAAAAATCCTGAAGTTCACCCCTTCCTCACCTGATATTCTCGATTTCACCCCTCCCTGGCCGCCCTGAGCATAGTCATCTAGGATCTTGATTACCAAGCTTGGAGCAAAGATGGTTAAGTAAGACTCTATCATCCTATTATTCTTGTTAACATGCGATTAACATTTATTTTCTCTTGTCTAATACGATTCTAATTCTATCGTGTAAATAAAATGCAAGAATGGAATGGATACACTGGATCGAGCTTTTCCAGGCTTTTGCTGAGTGTGCAAGAATTTCTGCATTGCGTCACACATATTATAAAATAAATACCGTCGAACTCGGTTATAAGACAGCCTGGATATGAGATTTTTCGGCTTTAAGACGCAAACACCTCGGGTCCAAGTCGTGCATAATGCGTTGAGATATATTAGAAACTCGCCCATTAGACACTCGGCAGACTATAAGACGCAGCTGACTTGCTCCCATTGCATATACTTAATGCGTTCAAAGCAAGGTCTATAAGACGCACGGCTATAAGACGCGGGCACCAGCGTTTTTTTGTACAAGGTCCGTTTGTACATGTACAAAAATGGTCCCCAAAAGTCTTTGTACATTTTGTACACACAAATTTTTAGGTGCTATAATATGGTACATTAGCGATTTTAGTGTGTTAAAAATAGAGTTGTTCGATTTTTGTTAGTGTATTTTACCTAATTTCTGGGTATTTAAGGGCAAAAATCACAAATAATCGTCTTAAAATGGCGGCCGAAAAATTCGACTTTTTTCCTTTTGAAATACAATCTCTGACATTATAAAGATATATAGAATACACAATTACTCATTTAGGCGCGAAGCGCCGGAAATTTTTGCGAATTTTAGACCTTTTATGCAATTTTTGTCTTCCCAAAAAAATCTTTGTACATGTACAAAGACGGTCCCGAAAAGTCTTTGTACATCGGCAAAAATCTTTGCCGAGTACAAAAAAAACACTGGCGACCACCTTAGCTATAAGACGCGATGGAAATGTAAATGTCTTTGGATAAAGGTGAAATTCTGAGCATTTTTCTGCAAATTATGTGGTCATAAGTGTGAAATGCAATGTGTGAATGTTTGTCTTCGTTCAGTATCGATGTCGATTTATTACTGCAGTATGCTTGTACATATATTGCATATCATTAAAAATAATTGAGACAAACCTCGATAACTGATTATTTTCTGTGAATTCCTTACATAGTACCTATGTTCTTTTTAGTAAACCACAACCTTGCTATAAGACAGAGACGCACTCGGCCGGTTGTAACTCGCATTTAAACCAGGTCCCAAGGGAGTGTCTTATAGTTCGACCGTACAATTTATTAAGACGTGATTTTCACATAGAATGATCTATTGTTCCATAGAAGTAATTCAAACTCAATAAAGGAAAATCTGAGTCACGTAGACTTCAATTCAAGCATGATAATATAAAATTATTGAGCTTGCGTTTAAATGTACAAGATATGCGAAAAACGAACTCGCTGCACAGCATTTGTGGCTTTTACGATCTATAGCGAACATGCTGTTGCTGTCGTGGAATAAAGTAATCATTTAACGTTCCGACTCAAAGTTTTTATTGATCAAGTAAGAATTAGCTTGCTAAGCTTTACTTGCATAGCTTCACCTCATTAACTATGCATCCATGCATATAATGGCTCGAAATTCCGGTTGGGGTCCCTGGCCATTTAGGGGGGGGTTATTGACCTCGATTTTTGGCCAAAAACGGCCAAAATATTCAATTTTTGCCGAAAATGGGGGTGGGGGTCAAAAATTTCCCAGCTTTGAGGGATGGGACGGAGGGGGAGGGACGACCGCCTTAGGGAGATAAGATCCCGCATCCCCCTGTTACATGTATGCATGTATCTCATCTATTTTGGTCCAGTCGAGTTCGTTTGAAATCAAACGATCTATTGATTTGATTTAATGAATAATTTAATGATGAATGAGATGATTATAATAATCAAGTAATAATATCAGATCAGAAATGAAAAAAATTAAATTAAATCAAATAAATAAAATCAGAACTAAATTAAACAAATTAAGCCACATCGAAGCTATCAACTAAAGGATCAAAATTTAAGACAAAAATACGAAAAAATTTGATAAAAACAAATAGTTTCGACCAAGCCAAAAAATGTACTGCTGTTTTAAGCGGTTTTTTAGCTATCTGATTGCTCAAAAAGTCAAATTTTATTCTTTTCGATATTTTCTCGGAATTCTTACGTTTGTAGGTTCCGGAAAGCATTGTCAGAGACGCTAGAAACAGTGTTTTTTGTACTCGGCAAAGATTTTTCCCGATGTACAAAGACTTTTCGGGACCGTCTTTGTACATGTACAAAGATTTTTGGGAAGACAAAAATTGCAAAAAAGGTCTGAAATTCGAGAAAATTTTCGGCGCTTCGCGCCGAAATGAGTAATTGTGTGTTTTATATATTTTTAAAATGGCAGAAATTGCATTTCAAAAGGAAAAATGTAAAATTTTTTGGTGCTTCGCGCCCTCTTAAGACGATTCTTAGTGATTTTTGCCCTAGAGACCCAGAAATTAGCTAAAATACACTAATAAAAGTCGAACAACTCCGTTTTTACCACACTAAAATCGCTACTGTACCAAAAATTTGTGTGTACGAAATGTACAAAGATTTTTGGGAAGACAAAAACTGTAAATTCCCCAAAATTTTCGGCTGTTTGTCCGATATATCTTTAAAATGGCAGAATTTGTATTTGGAATGGAAAAATGTCGAGACAATTTTTGGTAATTTTTGGCGTCAGAAATCCAGAAATTAGCTGAAATGTACTACCAAAGATCTAAAACCCTGTTTTACAACACTAAAATCGCTACTGTACGATATTATAGTACACAAAAATTTGCACATACAAAATGTACAAAGACTTTTGGTGATCATCTTTGTACATGTACAAACGGACCTTGTTAAAAAAAACTGGCCAAAAACGATGTTTTTGACGCATATCATCATGTTGATCCAAAAAGGCGGTTTAGAAAAATGTACAGGTTTCACCTGCAAGGATTCTCATTCGTTGTATGCAGATATGCACAGTATAGGAATTCTGGAGGCGGGGTGTGATATTTTAAAGTGCCTTTTTGGGCCCAAAAATATTGGGTACGCGTTAAAAACATCGTTTTTTGGCGTTTCCGACGATGCTCTATCTTTCTTGAGCTTAAAAACAACAATTTCGAAACAATCGAAAAGTCAGACAAATTGAACAAAGTATAATCAAAACATTAGTACTATAGCGCGAAGCGCCAAAACTTTGGCACTTTTGAGCAAATAGATAGTTAAAAACGCTTAAAAATGCACCTTTTCTACGAAGTCTCAGAAATGTTTTCTCTTTTTTTTCGAAAAATCGCGAATTTTTTTTGGGGGGGGGGGTGAAAAAATTTGGAGGGGTGAAAATAGTTTTTTTGGGGGAGAATGAACTCCCTTGAAACCCCAGAATCATGTATGCTTGTATGTCTGCCAAGCACTGATTGTTTGCCCAATTTTACAAGGAAAAAGAAGAAAGGCCGAGGCGTCAGCGAACTAACGTAAAATCAGCGAAAATAGTCGAATCGGATCGATCGGGCGACGACGAATCTGATTTGGACGGCAGCGACGCCGAGTGGGAAAATTCAGGCAAGCGACGCGATAAAAAACGACGCGACAAAAACGGTGCAGATTCGTCGAAAAAGCCGAAAAAATCGAAAAAGAAAGAAAAGAAGGTCAAAAGACGTAAAAAGAAGTCGAGCTCCGAAGAAGCGAGCGACAGCGAAAACAACGAGCGTCTGGAAGAAGGTGATACTCACACACGAGCATGGAGAGGCGTCTGGCTTAACCCCCAGAATCAGGCGGACCCTACCCGAAATCGATGGAACCCAGAATCGAATTTTTGTTGCTATTTTTGGCTATTTCGCCCCATCGGACCCGCCCGGAATAAGGTTGTTGCCATGTATGGTAGAAATGAATTAGTTTTATATAGGTCAGTAGTTTAATGCTATTTTAGGTTTAATGCTGGGGAAGTCTTAATGCTATTTTAGGTTTACTACAGTCTACACTGTAGAACGCAGGGCAAGTTAATTTTAGCATATTACGTTAGTAATAGTTGAAAATCAGCCAGCGATGTTTTTCTACATTTTGGTTCGGGAGAGTTTATCCGAGTTCATATGCCATTCCTTATTAAAAATTTTAGAATAAATAAACTACCCCGATTGAACTGCATGCACATACATATGTACATACAGGGGCGAAACCAGGATTTTATTTCGGGGAGGGGCCGAAATTTTTGAAGTCCTATGTCTCGAGAACCATTAGGAGACACGCGAAAATAATGGTATTTTTGAGTGTTTCTCGACGAGATCTATGCCATGGTGAAAAAAAATTAAAAAAATGGGAAATTTTGTTGCTTGATTTCAAACTTGGATATCAAGAATCCATCCTTTAAGCTATCTGTACGACTAATTTCTCAATATCAAGTCAAAGTCTTGACTCCAAAACATTTCGAAATACTTGTCTTTGCATTTAATTTTGCGGTTTCGCAAAGAAAAGTAATGAAGAAAATAATAAATCGGCGCGAAGCGCCGGAATTTTCTGACATATTCGCTATTTCTATGTCAAATCTAGGCTTTTAAGGTAAGAAATAAGATAGAAAAATATCTAAATCTTTGCTTAATTTCGGGGGTAGCAGGCTAATAACGCCCCTGCATAGATATGTACATTACATACATAGTACTGTTATGCGCGAAGCGCCGAAATATTTTGAATTCAGTAGCTCAAAAGTGTGCTAGAAACGCATTTTGGCTGTTCTTTAGTAGACTTCGAGAATTTGGGACCTTGGTACCTAAAAGTGGAAAATGTTTGCGTACCAATTTATATATTCTCTGCTTTGTTTATCTTTCTTTACAAGGACACATAATTCTATTTTAAATGAAAGGAAAGGCCAAATTTTCATTGTGTTTTTGCGCATTTTCTGTTTTCTGAACTATTTAATAAGAAGGCCACAAATGGGCCTGAAAACGGTAAGAACAAAATTCTCATTGATACATCTTTCAATGACTTATTGGTTGCGACCCGTTGCTGCTCTCACTTAGCAAAGGTCGAAAAACGCATTTCAGCTCAGAAGTTTTGTGCAGTGTAAGAGTTCATCAATTTTAAGTTTTTTTGGGCTTAATCCAGAACCGAGATTTTGCCGATTTGCGAAAATTTTAACGTTACTAATAAATTAGAGTGCTTTTTTACAAAATTTTCCGGGGTTCTGCCGTTATCCCGACGTGCTAATAATAAATTAGCTTTCCTGAAAGAAAGTGTAGCAATTTTAACACTTTTTATTCCGTGCTAACGAAATAATTATTCATTAGCACCATACATGCACAGCGTGGGAATTCTGAGGGTGGGGCTGAAATCATAAAGTCCCTTTTTTGGGTCCAAAAATGGTGGGCGCGCGTCAAAAACATCGTTGTTCGGCGTTTCTAAGGATGCTGAAAGATAAATTCTAAAAAAAATCAAAAAAGTCGGATTGAACAAAATATGGTCTAAACATGAGTATAATGGCGCGTTGCGCCGAAAAGTTGGCACTTTTGAGCAAATAGATAGCTGCAAATGCTTAGAAATGCATCTTTTTTTACTAATTTTCGGAAAATTTTCGGGAATTTTAAACAAATCGCCAATTCTGGGTGGGGGATGGAAAACTTTTGCGAGGGGGTTCCCCCAGATCATGTTTGATTAGCACCAGTGCTAATGGGGGTCGTGCTAAAAAAGAAAAAGGTAATTAGCACAGTCAGGGCCGTATTTAAACGGGGCGGCTGCCCCCCCAACCCCTTTGGCCGGAAAAAATTTTTGAAAGGTGAGGTAATGCACGGAAAATCAGTGTTTTTTTGTACAAGGTCCGTTTGTACATGTACAAAGATGGTCCCTAAAATTCTTTGTTTATTTTGTACACACAAATTTTGTGTACTACAATATCGTACAGTAGCGATTTTAGTGTGGCAAAAACAGAGTTGTTCGACCTTCGGCAGTGTATTTTAGCTAATTTCTTGGTTTCTGTGAGCAAAAATCACTAATAATCGTCTCAAAACGGCACGAAACGTCGGAAAATTTGACATTTTTCCTTTTAAAATACAATTTATGATATTGTAAAGATACAGAACACACAATTACTCATTTCGGCGCGATGCGCCGGAAATTTTGCAAATTCCAATCCTTTTTTGCAGTTTTATCTTCCCTAAAATCTTTGTACATGTACAAAGACGGCCCCGAAAAGTCTTTGTACATCGGGAAAAATCTTTGCCGAACACAAAATACCGTGACGGCAAGATGGAAAATTCGTATGCCTTTGTTGCAAAATCCTTAAATATTCGGCGATTTGCGCCGTCTGTTAAGTACTGTCCATAATTCTGGCCCAAGCGCCACCAAAAATGACGTTTTTTGTAGCCTTTTGAGTTCAAAAAAAAAATAGAGTTTTATGATAGTGGTGGATAGAGCATGTCGAAAAACGTCGAAAAAAGCGGTTTTTAAGAGCTATCTCGACAAATTTCAGAGATGTAGACTAATTTATGTTGGGTCCGCCCCTGCTCGACCGACTCCTGGATAAGGGCCTCTGAGCACAGTAATAGAACACATAGGTCAACCTTCTGTGTTATAGTATAGGCACTAAATCCTTAAGAGAGCTTTAAGGACTGTTCTTAAGATTTCGTGGCGAGAAGTGTACCTCTTTTAGTATTGTAGCTGATAATTTTTTCGATTCATTCCTGCATTTGTCAGGTTGTTGTGAACACACCTGCGCATCGGGGGAGGGGTTGAAGGGTAGGACCATCGAAAATCCGGCGGACCCCCAGAACAGAATTTTTGGCATGGTTTTTTTGTGGCTTTTTTCAGTTTTACACCACCAAGATCACCAGAATGCTGTCATTGCCCACAGGCCCGTATTCTGGGGGAGGGACGGGGGCGGGCGGCGGCTCCCCCTTCCCTTTGGAATAAAAAAATTTTTTGTTCCTACCAAGGGTCCCCTAAAGGGAAAAATAGAAAATTAGCCAAGCGCATCTGAAACACCGCGAAAACAGGTTTTTAGCTCTTTTTTGAGCTAGAATACTCAAAATTTTCCGGCGCTTTGCGCCGGATTTATTGACTATGTATAGTTTTGTCTTTAAAAATCGCTCAAATTTGAGATAGAATTAGGGAACATGTCAATTTTTTCGTTCGACTATAGTTTTTACCTTCTTGCCCACTCAAAACTGCTCAAATTTGAGTCATGACATGGAAAGCATGATTTTTTTAAAAATATGACTAAAATATGATTGATTGTTTATATATTTTTTGTCTTAGATAGGAGATAAGGAATGATTCGTCGATTGAGTGATGAGATATCAGCTGTGTGTGTGTGCAGCTAGCTTAAACTAAATTTGCTGTACTATATAAATATGGAATAAAGTGAAGGTTTCTTAAATTTTTTTGAAAATTTTCTTCGTTATTGTATAGATCTCGCCGAGATACGCACAAAAGTGCCGCTAATTTCGCCTTTCTCTCAATGGTTCTCGGAGATTTCTGACATACGAGTACATGCACATGGTCAAAAGCTCTTGAAGGGGGTGAACCGAATTTCCTGGGGGTGTAATTAGGTAATTTTTACCTATTTAATGTCAAAGCTTCGTACTTGATTAGTCGTGATTCGTTTTTCATCAAAACTTTTTGTTAAACTTTTAAACTTGATGAAAAAATAACAATAAGGGCAATTGAATGACCTGTAAAATGAAATTTATACAAATTAATAAAAGAAAAATGTCTGAATGAATGAATTGAAATTGAATTGTGTACTGCTCAAAAAAATAAGTAGGTCAAAATTATATTGTTACACGTCATTTGATTGTTTTTCATGGTTCAAGTAATCGGTTTTGGTCCAAAATGGCCTGAGGGGGTATGTTTAGAAGTCCTGGTAGGGTGGAGGGTACCCTCATACTCCTAGTGTGCATGTGCGATATCTGACGTCAAAAATTTTCGCACACACAGAATAAAATCCTGGATACGGGCCTGATTTGGTTGTGACCATATTAACCACGAGATTTTCAAAATTTTTAAGGTAAATGGACTTTTTCGATTGTTCACCACGGGATAAGCGACCAATAAAACGACTTTTCCTCTAATTTCGAACTTAAAATTTTGGATATAAGCTATTTAACGCACTAAACTATTTCGTTCTGCCAAAATTATGCATTATTTACTAGCATATATATTAAGGCTCGAAATTTCGGGAGTGCTTCCCCTGGCATTTTCTGGGGGGAAATGCCCCCATTTTTCGACCAAGAACGGCAAAAAACACCCAAAAATGACCAAAAAATCGTAATTTTTTCCAAAAATCGGGAGGGGATGGTGGGGGGATCCCCCATCCCCTCTTACATGTCTGTTCACTAGGTTAAGTTAAAGTCATTTAGGCGAAATTTCGGGCATGTCGGGCAGCGATAGCGGCGAGGAATTCGACGACGGCTACGACGATAATTTATTGGGCGACGCGGCGGATCGATTAATGTTGCAAAACATGTCCGAGAAAGATCGAGAACAGGAAATATTTCGACGCCTTGAGAAGCGGGAAATGATGAAAACTAGGTAAAACGTCATTTTAACGCCTAAAAATGCTTCATCCGGTCGGGAGTAGTCCGATAATACTGAACGATGATTTTTTGGCCAAAAATGAGAAATTCGTAATACCTGAAAATTATCAAAAAAAAGCAAGTTTTTGCGCAATAAAAATTCCAGAATTCGAAGCGGACGGTTGAGTTTAAATGGGGAATTCGGCAGGCTAACACTGGTTTAGTATTTAGCTCCCCTCATACCTGCACAAGGTCAAATGTTCTGGGAGGTGATTTAACCAAGTTTCCTGTGGGGGAAGGGGGTGAATGAGTAATTTTCTTACCTATTTAATGTCAAATTTTCATATGTACATAGTTCGTCGTATTTTATTCTTCATGAATATTTTTGGTTAAATTTGTATGGAACAAAATTACAGTAAGGGCGATCGAATGACCTGTTTTATGAAATATAAACGAAATAATGGAACAAAAATGTGTGGATGAACCGGTTGTACATTATAGTGCTTTAAAAATAACTATTTATACTTTAAAATATACTGTTAGACGTCATTTAACGCTTTCTCATGCTTAAAACACTAGGTTTGGTATCAAAACAGCTTGAGGGATATGCCTTTCAAAAGCCCTGAAGATACGCCCCCATACAACCCAGTGTGCTCGTGTGTCCTCTCTGGTCAATCTGACTGTGCGTCTTTGGACTATATGTACATTGACAAAGCGTACTCCTCTATTCAACCATGTATCAATGGTGGTCGGGTCGATATCAATGGAAAGATTTGCCAGTATCAATGAAAAATTTGGCAAAATGCCATGCAAATCAGATTGCCAAAAACAAACTTTTCAGTCGACCAGCTAGAAAAAGGAAGTTGTAATCAATAGAAAACATAGAAAGGATTTCAACATCAACTAATTAATTAGCCAATCCGACCAATGACTTATCAGCCAATTATTAATAACCAATCAAATGACCAATAATCACTAAGCAACATACATGGGCAAGGTAGAGAAGACCAGAGGGGGGTGAAGTCCAGGAATGGTCATGCAGTAAATTCTGGTCATTGTTTTTGTACAAGGTCTCTTTGTAAAAGTACAAAGATGGTCCCCAAAAGCCATTGTGCATTCAGTAAACGTAAATTTAAAAAACTATAGTATAGTACAGCAGCACCTTGTGTGCTGTGAGTTTTTTACTATTATCAGTGAAATTTAGCCGATCTATAAGTTTCTAGCGATGAAGAATACAAAAAAGTTATTAGTACGGCGCGAAGCGCCGGAAAATTTTGATACTTTTGCCGTTTTCAGGTAGAATTTTCGGCTTTTTTCCACAGCAAGCTCGTAATTGCCTTACAGCACCTCTCGTTTTTTAAATCGCCTGACAGTACCTGATTTTTCAAACCTTTAGGTAAGGGCAATACCCCTGCCCCTCTCACATTCCCTATGCCCACGTGTGCTAAGCAACCAATGAACAAAGTAGAAAACCACTTCGTTAAGGGACGACCAACCAGAAAGTCGGGCAGCTGGTACAAATATGAATGGGAAGACCGGTCTTAGTCCATATATGCTTTCGACAACTCTAATATTTTGTGGATTGGAATTTTTTATTATGAAATTAATTAGAAAAGTACAACGAAAAGAATTGATTCGTACTGATTAGGACAAAATGAATTAGAATCATATATACATGATCCAGGGGAATCTCTCAAAAAATTCCCCTACATGCACACAGGGAGGGCTGAAAGGGGTATTACCCCCCCCGCTCAGGGGTCCAAAGGTTAGGTATTGTCAAGCAGTTTCAGCCGAAAATAGCGTACTTTCAATCGATTTCGGCGTATAACTAGCTAAAAACGCAGCTTAACTATAGTAAAAATCCTGGATTTTACCCCTTCCTGACCCTAAAATCGCGATTTTACCCCCTGGTCAACCTGACTGACCTTGTGCATCTATGATACCACAGAATTTACGATTTTTCGAAAGCTGCCGAAAAATTTGTAGAAAAGGTCCGCTTAAAAGCGTTTTTAGTTATCAATTAGCTCAAAAACTTTTCCGCCATACATATATGTATACTCATATTTTGACTGTACTTTGTTCTATTTGTTTTATTCTTTTGATTTGTTTTCGAAATTTTACGTTTTTATGCTTTAGAAAGATATAGCATCGTCAGCAAAGCCGAAAAATCATGTTGACTCGTACTCATCATTTTTAGGCCCTAAAAAGGCGCTTTAAAGTTTCACGCCGCAGAATTTCTACGCAGTGCTTGTCTGATTAGAATCAATAATCCAATAGTTGTCGTATGCTAAAAGAATTTATCAAGACAGAACCAACAAAACAACGATTTATTAAATTATTTTATTTAATTATTAATACATTAATTTATTGTTAAGTTATTAAATTGAATTGAATTATTAGTACATTCATACATGCACAAGGCCAAAAGCTTTGGAAGGGGTAAATCGAGTTTCCTGGGGGAGGCGGGTAAATGAGTATTCTATTTAATGAAAATTTTCGTATTCAACTAGTCGTATTTGATTTTTCACGAATATTTATGGTTAAATTTACATGAAAACAATTACAATAAGGGCAACGAGATGGCTTGTAGCATCAAATATATACGTATATAAAATAATAAAAGAAAAATGTTTGGATGAATGAATTGAACAGTCAACTGCTCGATTGAAATTACACTTTTAGGCGTCATTTGACGCTATTTTATGGTTCAAGTTATTGGTTTTGGTCCAAAATGGCCTGAGGGGGTATGTCTTCCAAAAGTTGTGGTAGGGGGATACTCTCCCATACCCTCCTTTCCAGTGTGCATTAAATTTTGGCAATTGATCCTGCGTAACAGGCACGAAATCGAGCGTAAATTGCGCAACGCCAAGAAAAAGAGCGGCAAATCGACCGCCGATCGATCGGATGTCGATAACGACGACGCCGTCAGCGTTGTCCGGCGGCAGCGTCGTGCGTCGCCGTCGGACGACGACGACGACGACGACGTCGATCGGCGTCCGACGCCGACGACAAAAAGTCGAAAAAATCGTCGCGCGGCCGTCATCGCCGCGGCGGCGATAAGAAAAGCAAAAAGGGCGATGGTGACGCGAAGGACGACCTCGATGAAGTCGTTGACGGCGGCGGCGACGACGACGACGACGGCGACGGCGGCGCGACCGTTAAGAAAACGAGCACCGAAAAGGCCAAGGAGACGAAACTGAACGCCATGAAATCGTTGGTGGCTAAACGAGAGGAGAAACGGCGACTGGGTGAGTTGTTGTTGTTGTTGATTGCTCCGATCCTCGTCATAGCTGCATCGGGGTTTTATATGAGGTCGAGTTGGCGGGCAGCGTCCACGGGGTTTGTCCACAGTGCTGTTGGCGTCAAGTTGGTGGGGTTGGCAGGACAATTGAAGATATGTCCAACATCATGGTAGGGACTTAGACATTATGAACACTGGTTGATTATATTGTTGTTGATTCTGTGCTGGTAATTTTGCAATAGGCTGCACCATCCTGAACGCAACTGTGAAAGGCGGAATCTGGTCAAACGGCTTAGCGATATTTCTTCATTGGCGATAGGTGGAGGCTTGGTGTTCAGCACTCTGTTCGGCCCATAGTTTTCAAGTGCATTGGTGACAGCATTTGTGTGTAAGATCTTGATGACTTGTCGAGAGTTGACTGACTGTGTAAAAGCTGCATTGACTCTGGCTTCACTGAAAGAAGGCAGTGTTCCTTTCATGGTGCGAGGTCGGCGAGCTGCTGTAGTAGCAAGTTCATGGCATGGGTGAGTTACATTATTGCATAAGGCAAAGAATTGGTCTGACAATAGTCGATTATGTTGGGCAACAGGTAACATTTTGGTCTCCTGATGGAGATGATCTTCTGAGGCCATAGAATGGCAGCCGGTTGCAATGCGTAAGGCCGAGTTCTGAGCACGTTGAAGTAGAGCAAGGCCTGATGGCGCGACTATTGGTGACCAAATAGGAGTGCCGTAGTTGAGAATTGATCTTCCGATGGCTTTGTATGTTGCCAGGATGGTTTCTTTCTGCTGGCCCCATGTAGTGCCACATAGCGCCCGAAGAATGTTGTTCCGTTTTTGGACTTTGGTTGCTGTAAGCTTGACATGCTCGGCAAATGTCAGCATAGTGTCAAAAGTGACACCTAAAATCTTTGGACGGCGTTCGAGGGGCAGCAAGTTGTTGTTGATTTTGACTCGTGGATGTGTACGAGTTTCATGTGTGTTTGGCGTAAATAGTATGACTGTCGATTTGGGTTTGGGTGAGTTTGGGTGAGTTTTGGGTGAGTTTGGGTGAGTTTTGGGTGAGTTTTTGGGTGAGTCACCGCGTGATGCTACAGTATGAAATAATATCAAATATGAATATAAATAATTTAAAAAACGAAGAATAAAAATTTAAATAAAACGAATAAATACAAAATACGAATAAAAAATAGATACTCAAATCATATTTCTATAAAATTAAATTAAAAAATAGGTTACTGCGTAGTAATTTGGCCCGAGGCGGTTTAAAAAAAGTAAAAAGATCTGTGTACAACACGTATTTGCATAAGACCACATTGGCCACACATTTATTCTTGTTTTATGTGCTTATTTATACCGTGCGTATTTTTTATTATTGTACTTATATATCGATTTTTATTATCTATATTTTTGTATGCTTAATATTATTTCTACATATTTTTATATTCGTGTTTTTTATGTTTCGTCTTTCATATTTTCCTTACACACATGTTTCCTATTATACTGGCTTTGAATAAGACGAAAACTGTCAGATTTTTCACCTAAAGCATGATTTGTTTCCTTTATAGGGGGATGAAAAATGTCCAATTTAGGAGGCTGGAAATCGCCAACTTCAGCTGACGAATTCGCTATCACCTCTTTGCGTTACTTTTCTTGTTTAGAAAATCCATCAACGAGCTCAATTTTTAACTTCATCTATACACCAGACATTTATTCATTTATGCATTTACTTGATTATTTATTTATTTATTTATTTATTTATTTATTTATTTATTCATTAAATCATTTATTTATTTATTCATTCATTTCTTTATCTACATATGTTTATGTCGCATAGTACATGTATCACGAGGATGGGGGTCCCTTTACTCAAAGGTGTCCGTCCCAGCAGCCCCGCTATCAAAAGACCGCTATTTTTTTTAGCCCTCAATATTTTTGATAAATTTAGTGGTTTTAGACCATTTTAGGTTATTTTTCTGCTATTTCTGCGCTTAAATTGAAATTTGTTTACCAGTCCCTTCAAAAATGACCGACCATCCTCTTACTATGTAAAATGTTATGCCGATATAATGAATTCTAAAATAATGTTATTTTTTTGGGGCATTTTTTAATTTTGAATTTTTTTATATTTTCATAATTTTTTGGCAAAAACTAGCGTTTTTAGGCTATTTCGGGTAATTTTTTTGCCATTTCTGCACAAAAATTGAGTCATTCACCAGTTCTCCTGAAAATGGCCAATCATCCTCCGACTGAAATTTTGTGCCGATATAATGAAACCAAATACATAAATTGCCAATTTTTTTAATTTAATTTTTCAACTTTCTAATTTTTTTAAAATTTCTATAAGCCGAGCAAGAGCACCGGAAAGAGCCGTTAAAATTCGAAGAAGTTTTCAAGTCGTCTTCGTCGTCGTCGAGCAGCAGCGGCAACAGCGAATCGTCGTCGAGCAGCGAAGAATCCGATTTGGAGGATGGCCGACGCAGAAGGTCGGATAGGAGCAAAGAAATTTCGACGCGAGACGAACTCCAGCGCATACGCTTGTCTCGTTTCAGGCTCGAAAAGTATGCAAATACAGTAGTTTGGTCAAATTTTGTTTTAAATTTTAAATTTATTAAAATTCCAAATTTAAATTTCGATTTTAACTTGTATTGTCCAATCGCGTGACGCGGCGGCGAATCACGTGACTGGATTTTTTATCGGAATAATGTCAGGCGATATTTGCGTCTTTTGCTTTTATTTCCTCTAAGACACGCTATATTATGTAGTTAAAATTTGATTCGCCCGCGGAGGGTATATTTTGGGGTCTCGAATTCGTTGGATTACAAAATTGGTAGTGTAACTAGTCAAGAGACGAAAAAAATAAGAATTTTTCGCAGAAGTGGTTTAAATGAATCAAAACTCGTGAATTAAGGTATGCATGCAATTTTCGCCAGAGACCAGAGAAGGTGCACTAGCGACGAAATTGGAATAATTTAACGTCCTATGTTTTGCATTGCTGTGTTAATACGTGATGACGCCATGTGCTACAGTGCTCGCCACGAATGTTGACGCTCTAATATGCATCACAGAGCTTGTTAAAGGATATTCGTTTCACACGTCGGTCATGCGTGGGCGGATAGGACCGACGTGTTGAAGATACAGGGTGAGTCACCTAATTATCCCTAGTGTTATTAGGTCATAACTTCTCCAATATTGGTCCAACCTTGATGAAACTTTAACAATCTATGACACGTTGAATAGCGTTGCAAACTTTCAAGTTTCATTAAAATTGGATTATTACAGCTTTTGCAATAACAATTTTTGTAAGTGGTACTTTCTAATCAGTTTTGCTTTCTTGATTTTTTAAGCCTTTAAAATTATTAAATTTTGTTTTATCCGGTTTCTATACTTATCAAGCTAAATTAAATGGCAGTGATAACTGAATGACTAATAAAGACAACACAATTAACACCTAGAGAAGTAAAAAAATTAGATGAAACAAAATTCGAAAAATTTATATACTCAAAAAACAGGAAAACAAAAATTGATTAAAAAGTATTAATCTCAAAAACTGTTATTGTAAAAGCTAGAATGGTCCGATTTCACTGAAACTTGAAAGTTTCATAATGCTTTTGGACGTGTTATAAACTGTCAAAGTTTTATCAAGATTGGACAAATATTGAATAAGTTATGACCAAATAACAGTATGGATAGTTAGGTGACTCACCCTGTATATCCTCTAACAGGCTCTATCATCCTCTGAAGCATATTAGAGCGTCAACTTTCGTGGCGAGTAGTGCATAACATGAGCAACTAAATTCTAACAAAAGTACGTAAAGGACTGTTGATTGTTCAGATTTCGTGGCAGAAATTTATTGTTCTTTTTACAATTAGAAATTTTTCGCTTCAAAATTTGAATACTTTACAATCTCTATGGATTGCTGCGTTTATGTTGATAATTGGAATTTGATTTAGAATAAGCTCAGCGTATTTGGCTACATATGTACACCTAAGTATGTGTCATTTGAATGAACCGTCTATGTAGTTAATCAAAATTTTTTAAAATTTAGCATAGCAATACAACGTGTGAAATGTTTAGGCTCGTTTTCGCTCCATTTTTCGCCAAAACAGTCAGCGGGTGTTTCGTTCGAATCGGTATTGGCTCCAATGAAGGAAGGCCCGTTTACAGGGTACGATAGCGTTCTGCATGAGTGGCCAAGGCACACGGGCATAGGGAGGGTTGATAGGGGGTGTATTCCTCTCTCTAAAGAAAACGGGTAATCTGCGATAAGAATGGATGTAATATTCGTGATCAGCGTGTGAAAGTTGACTATATTCCATCAAATTTTAAAAAGATTTGCATCACTACGTAAATGTGTATATGTGTATTCTTATTCTGTGCCATATTCCGAGCCTTATTCAAAGTTTTTTGTCGTATGTACCTCTAATTCCACTAGTGTGCCCTATAAAATAGTATATGGTCCCGGAAACTTGATGTTTTTGAGCCATACGATCGCATAAACGCTTAAAACAGCTTTTCTTACGCTTTTTTGGAAAAATCTGAAATTCTGACGGCTGAAAAATTCTTGGGGTCAAAAAGGAAGGGGTGAAACCCCTTCCGCCAAATCCTCCGCCCCCAGCATCAGATATGGTGGCATTACCACTTAGAGCCTAATCGAAAATTTCTTTGAAAATTTATCTTTGTGATCTGTGAAATTTTATGCGAGTTCTTTTAAAAGTTTCTATAAAACAATTCGGACCGAATTTTCCCATATTTTGTATTAGCTTTCTCACCCTGCTCATCCTTTCAGTCAATCAATTATAACTCACCGTCCTCGCTCTCGACTGCTTCAATGCTAGCTTTCGTTCGAAAATATTTACACTTTTCACAAAAGTTTGAAGTAAACAACGAAAATGATTAATGAAATTTGAAAAAAAATCAAAATGTGTATGTAGTGTACGTACGTTTACAGGTCCGTAGCAATGGGGGCAATGGGAGGGGGGGGCATTTGCACCCGCTTTCGAAACAAAAAAATTTCGTTTCCCACACCCCTAAGAATAAGAAATAAAAAATTCTCGAAGTGCACGTAAAATGTTGCCAAAACAGACTTTTTGCGCTCTTTAGAGCTAGTAAACGCAATAATTCGTGGCGCTTTGCGCCGGATCAATTGTTTATGTATAGTTTTTGCCTTTTAAACCGCTCAAATTGGAGTTTGACATGGAGAACATAACAAATCACCGATTTTCCGGTTGGTTTTCTTTGCAGAGAACAACGATTGAGTACTAATACGAGAAATTACTTAAGAAATTGTTTATGGGCTGGACGACGAAAAATCAATTGCATGGATATGTATGTACGTACCTAGTTCAAGCAATAGATTTTTGTCTATGAATGTGAAATAAACTGGAAATTGTTTAAAATTTTTTGAAATCTTTCTCTCTCTATGGTGTAGAGCTCTTTGAAAAATGTTCAAAAATACCCTTTTGTATTTTTAACTACCCCTATTCTCGAGGTATCTGACTTTCGAACTTTGTGCCCACCCCTCGAAATCAAATCCTGGCTACGGTCCTGTCTTAGGTGCACAAGGTCAGGGTCGTCAGGGGAGGATGAAATCCCAAAAATTGAAACAGTAAATTTACTGTTCACGATTTCTCTTGCTGTTTTAAGGATGAAAATGGTGGAATAGCCTATTAAACGTTTTTTCGTGGTACATAATATCGCATTTTAAAAGCATTTTTAGTCTATTTTGACTGCATTATATAACTTTTAACACTGAAAAAATGCAAGAATTTATAAATTTTGGGCAAGTACTTAAAAGTACTAATCTGGCGCGAAGCGATGGAAAAATTTTGACGTTTCCAGTCCTTTTGACCTCAAAAAATGATGCAAAAAATGTTCTATCTGCTCAAAATCGCCGGACAGTTGCTGTCCAGCTGACCCTTTAGGGGGATAATACCCCCTCACCCCTTATGTGCATGTCTGGGTCCTGTAGATATACCAGTTCGAGTTCAAAATTTTAGTTTAAAGTTTTTTATACGATTCAGTTAATTTTTTCTTTCAAATTGTTCTAAAATTTTAGTTTAAAATTTATTCCGTTTTTCGAATTTTGTCGAATTAGGTGGCCGAAATAGCCGATGTCGTTGAAACCGCCAAAGTTTATCAAGTTGGTCCTTCGCGGACCAACAAAGGCCTTAAGTTGAGACACGGCACGCATGAAAGGGTTTATAGACTCGAATTTGTGTCCAACAGCGATTTTACTGAATCTGAATTTAGCAAATGGAAGGAGGCGATGAAAACAGCTGTAAATTTCCTGTTCATAATTTACACAATATTCTGTTAGGGATAAGTTTTATTTTCTATTCACTTTAAACAATATTCAGGTATCATTTTCGGAAAAATACTC
Organism: Mermis nigrescens; assembly: GCA_036768485.1. Lineage (NCBI taxonomy): Eukaryota > Metazoa > Nematoda > Enoplea > Mermithida > Mermithidae > Mermis > Mermis nigrescens. Next base: position 418,178 of record JAVLUZ010000108.1, read on the forward strand.
ATCTAATTAATTAAAAAAAGTATGATTTATTTATTATTATTTTTTGAATTTTCACATCAAATTGAATAAATTTTTTATTATTAATTTATTATAAGTAAATTTATTAAATTTTATCTTATGTATGTAGTATTGATTTGTTTTTTTATCGAAATTTTTCCAGCTCAAATATATCGATTTATATAAGTAAAAATTATGCATCATTATTTTCATCATGCAAATCTTCTTCATTCAGGTTTTGTGGTCTAGCTCCTATTTATTCGCGTGCTCGTTTCTTGCTAATTAAAAATGGAAAGCTTACTTCATCAAGAGTATAAAAAAGCTGGTCTGAAGTAGGGATGTGCCGCTTAACCGGAACCGGAACCGGCTGGAACCGATCATTTTTTCGGAACCGGGACCGGAACCGAGAACCGATTTTTTGATATTCTAAGAACCGGAACCGGAACCGATTTTTTGATTTTCTAAGAACCGGAACCGGAACCGATCTTTTTGGAGTCGGTTCTCGGTTTTTTAAAATTAGAGTTAAAAATCGAACTTCATAAAATTTACTGAAGACATGAAGCAGCAATTCGATCTTTTATTACCTAAAAGTTTACAGACTAAAACTTAGTATTGTTCCGGGTAAATTATATTTTATAAATAACAGCCGTTGTGCTTTTTCGCCATGTAGCCTGTTTCTGAGAGGGTCGTAAATGATTCCAGCGCAAGTGAACAGCTGTTCCAATGGAACGCTTTTAGCTGGCGCTGCAAGCAGGGGCGAATCTGAGGGGGCGGGGGGCCGCCCCCATTTGCCAAAAATATTTGGCGAGATAGAGAATGGATATACAATTTGCAATTATTTTTTGGCCCTCAGTGACCATAATTTCTCAAATTTTTTCGGCGCTACGCGCCGGATGATACCTACTAATGATATTTATTTACTTTCTTCGCCACCTGGAAGCCATTTTCTGTTCATGTAGGTTTCAAAACAATTTTAGCAGCAGAAACAGCTATTCTTGCATAGTTTTCTTCTATTTTCAATTAAAAATTTCGATGCTTCGCATCAAATGCTATAAATACAGTAAATCAAGCTGTAAATCATGCTTCTAGACGTCTATCCGTTTTAATCTCACAAATTTTCCGGCACTTCGCGCCACGGTCTTTTTGTATTCGGCAAAGATTTTTCCCGATGTACAAAGACTTTTCGGGACCGTCTTTGTACATGTACGAAGATTTTTGGAGAGACAAAAATTACAAAAAAGGTCTAAAATTCACAGAAACGTACGGCGCTTCGCGTCGAAATGACTGATTAAGTGCTCTATTTATATTTATAATGGCAGAAACTGCATTTGGAAAGGAAAAATGTCAAATTTTTTGGCGCTTCGCGCCGTTTTAAGGCGATTCTTAGTGATTTTTGTCCTTGGAGACCCAGAAATTAGCTGAAATACACTACCAAAAGTCGAACAACTCTGTTTTTACCACACTAAAATCGCTAGGTACTGTACCATAATATAGTACCCAAAAATTTGTGTGTACACAATGTACAAAGACTTTTGGGGATCATCTTTGTACATGTCAAACGGACCTTGTACAAATAAACTGCTTCGCGCCAGAAATCTCATAAAGTCAAAGAATTTTAGTGATTTTTAGCAAAAAATTATCGAAAATTTTAAAATTTTAAGAAAAAATATTGCGTCAAAAGTGATTTAATGTAAAAGTATACATTGTAAAACGCTGAAAAAACGCTCTTTCGCGCGTCAAGGGCAAATTTTTGGACCTATTTTTGACTGTTTTTGGAAAAGTTGGGATACTGCCCCCTGAGGAAAATCCTAGATCCGCCACTGGCTGCAAGATACTGCTTAGCTATAAACGCGAGAATCGGCAAATTCTTCGACTTCTCTTTCCACCATTGCAGCGTATCTTCGTCATGAATTAAGCATTTCGATTTCGTATAAGCCTCCAATTAAGAAACATAGATAATATTCAGTGATTTATAAGTAAATTGTCAACTAGACGTAAAACTTATTTGAACGTGCAGTTGCCAGATTGAAACGACTTCCTGAATAATTTACCTTTCGATTACATCGTCATATGTTCCGGTGAAGTCAGGCTATCAAGAGCGTACATACTTTAACACAGGAACCTAGAACCGGAACCGGAACCGACGGTTCTCTAGTTGAAGAACGAACCGGAACCGGCACCGACGGTTCCAACTTACGCAAGAACCGGAACCGGAAGCGAAACCGAAATTCTCGTTTTCCAAGAACCGGAACCGGAACCGATTTTTTTGAAAAACCTGGAATTGGATTTGTCAATGCGCAGCATTAACCCGAAAATACCAAAATAGGGGCACATTGACTGAGTTTTTCTAACTTTTTTCGCGTTCGCCTAGTTTTTGTCATGTGCAGCATTAACCCGAAAATACCAAAGTAGGGGCACATTGACTGAGATTTTCTAAAATTTTTTCGCGTTCGCCTAGTTTTTTTGGTCATGTGCAGCATTATCCTGAAAATACCAAAGTAGGTGCACATTGACTGAGTTTTTCTAACTTTTTTTGCGTTCGCCTAGTTTTTGTCATGTGCAGCATTATCCCGAAAATACCAAAGTAGGGGCACATTGACTGAGATTTTTAGAATTTTTCGCGTTCGCTTAATTTTTTTTGGTCATGTGCAGCATTATCCTGAAAATACCAAAGTAGGGGCACATTGACTAGATTTTCTATAAATAATTTTCGTGTTTTTGTTTGCATTTCCTTTTGGTTGTTGTTCGTAGAGTTGAGAGGCAGTCTAGCCGCCTGGACTGGTGCTGCTAGGTTGCAGTGACAGTCAGAGGATTAAAGGCACGAAACTGTAGCAACCTAGTTCCTCTCTGATGACCTCGCCTGTTTATATGTTTCACGTTTTTTGTGTATTTATTCTGTATAACTCCTGCTTACGTCTCCCGTTTTACTTGAACTCTTGCGCCTCGTAAAACCCGTAATTTCTCATAATATAATTTTGTGTGCTTTTTATGTACATGTGTATATACTATTTCTCGCGTCTTTTTATTTCTTTTATACTAACAGCATGCCTAATTTATTTACTTATTTATTTATTCATTCATTTATTTATTTATTTTTTAATATTGATGACTTTCTGTTATTATCCCTATTCTCGAAGTTATGGCAAAATAAATTTTCGCCAATAACTTCAAAATTTAGTTTTTTCAAAATATTTTTTAAATTTTTTTAGTTTATTTTTTTAGCGCGTTATGTTATGTAAGTGTTTGTGTTTAAGCGTTTAAAACTTATTAATCCTATTATTTCTTCTGTTACGCGCACTTTCCGTCAAATTTTTTAGAATTGATCACAATATTATGTGAATTACTGACACACGCTTACTAACACTGCGTTTTTATACTGGAGAGAAAAGTTTCCGCAAAGAATAACGCGAAACTAGAATCAAAACTGAATGACAATCAAATTTTTTTGCAGAGGTGCGTGAAATTGACAAGAAATTAGAATCAGAAATTAATTGAATATTTTCAGGAATTTTTTAAGGTCATTTCAGCGCGGTAGAACTCCAAATAATAAAAAAATACCTAATAGAAATAATATGTCCAATCGGACCATTTTGCTACACGACAATACATTTTCACGGATTTACATATAATTCCCTTTTAAATAAAGTTTTGCAGTGGTAATTGAAAGAAGCTACTATGTACATAAAAGAATTGCCACAAGAAATAATTTTTATCATTAGAAATTTATTTGAAAGAAAATTGCTTTTATTCATTAATATTATATTTTAGCAAAAACTTTATTTAAAATCAGTATTAAAATTTATTTTTAGTCTTAGAGAATTCTTTATCAATTTGATATCTGCGAAATTTGCCTGGATATGTTTGTGAAATTTTAGAAATGAATGGATTTCGCGATTTTTTTTAATTTTTCCAATTCCAGAGCGCGCCTTTGCCAACAGAAGAATTTGTAAAGCAAAAATTAGTGGACCTCAAATCCGCTTCTGCTCATAACTACACGGAAAACGAAATCGAACAGGTGAGAACTAAGCAGTATGTAATTCAATGCAGTTAAATTTAAAATTGAATTACTTATTCGAAATTATTAATGTTTAAAAATAGACTATTTCTCTACTAGTCATATTCTTGTGACTAGGAACTATGTATATTTAATTTTACGAAATCTTTTCCACGAAATTCAATTTTAAGTGCAAGGAATAAGATGCAAAAATTGGTTTTCAGGCAGCCTACAGTAACTAATAAAATTTAGAACAGTAAAACTTCATTTGTTCATCGGTCACTATATTTACAGTATCGTGTTTGTTACTTTGGTTTAAACCGCTTTTTTGTCGATTTATATACTCGTGCGTTGAATCAAAAATTGTTGATTGTACACAATTCAGTGAAATTGGCCAAGTCAGACATGCACAGCATGGGAATTCTTGGGAGAAGAGCTGAAGGCTAAGGTTTTCCTCATTTTTTTCGGGCTCAAAAAGGATGGGTTTGAGTCACAAGCACAATTTTTGGAATTTCTGACGATGCTCTGTTTTGAAACACGAAAATATTAACAAAATTACGGAAAAATATATGAAAAAATCGAGTAATCTGAACAAACTGACGTCAACAAATGTGTAAATGGCGCTATGCGTCGAAAATTTGACATTTCTGTGCCAATCTATAGCTAAAAATGCATAAAACACCATTTTTTCTAGTATATATATATATATATATATATATATATATATATATATATATATATATATATATATATATATATATATATATATATATATATATATATATATGTGTAACGGCTCGAAGGTTGGGGTGGGGTACCCTGCTATTTAAGGGGAGAGTAAATGACCTCAATTTTTGATCACAAACGGCCAAGAAATACCTGAAAAGGCCAAAAAACGCTAATTTTTCCGAAAATCGGAGGCGGGGGTCAAAAATTTTCTGGCTTCAAGGGATAAGGAAGGGACGACCAAGTTTGAACGAGGACACCCCCATCTTCCTGTTACAAGTATATTTTCTACGTTTATTTTTTAGAAAACCAAAATTCGGGACGGGGAAGGTGGCTGAATAAATTTCAGCAATGCAGTTTAAAGCAGGTGGCGCTGGCTATATTTATGTCTGCGGAGAAAATGTGTAGTTTGTAATTTAGCGCTCTCGATTGTTCAAATGCGATTTTAAATTATACCAATTTTAAAGCTAAATTATAATAAAAAAATAGATTTAAATTGTAATAAATTTTAAGATGGTGAAAGAAAAATTGAGATTCAAAAAAGCGCCCAATAATTACGCGTCGCAAAAGGCTCAGCTGCTAAAATTGAAAGAAATGGCCACTCAGTCGAACGACGACGAAGAATTGAGCAGAATTATGCAAGAATTGGAAGATCTTGAACAACAGGCGGCCGATGCCGAACGCAAACGCACGGCCACCATTTTACCCATCACGTACATCAATCAGAGGAATCGACAAAAAAATTTATTCGAAGTGGAAGAAGCCTTGAAGGCGAGTTTTACACGTTTGTGTAAACTTTGCAAACTGTCGAAAATATGTTAATTCGTGAATTTACACTAGGTACATACATACATGATCTTGGGAGGGGGTTTTGAGGCTTTACCCCGTGGAATTTTTTTCACCCGCCCCCCAGAATTAGCCATTTTCAAAACAAAAATTCGTCGGTAGTTTAAATGTTAAAAATTTAAAAAAAAATTGTTTTTAATCTTTGTTTGCTTAAGAAAGTCAAATTTTCGGCCGCGAATATTATGCACTAAAATCGGGTTGGCCAAGAGGGAGTGAAATTAAGATTTTTGGTCAGGGGGGTAAAATTCAGCACTTTTACTACTGCTAATTGAGTTTTTGGCTAAATTTACGTCAAAATTGCATGAAAATACACTATTTTTAGCTCAAATTGCTTGACAGTACGTCACTTTTGGACCCTTCAGGGGGTAAGATGCCCTCTCATCCCTCCCTATGTGATTGTATGAGATGTACTTTTTGACCATATTTTGTTCAGCTGATTCGTTTTTATATTATTCTATATTTTTACGTTCTAGGCAGGATTTTCCTTTTCTTTTTTCACGCCCCCTGAGGCAATTTAGAATTTTTTTGTTCCATCTCATAGAATTCCCATACTATGCATGTCTACCTACTGTTATCCGTATCGTAACAAGATTTTATCGATACATTTTCCAGATTATAATACGAATCTATCGATAAAATTAGATATGAATTTGACTGTTTTTCTCAATTTCGCTGTGACTCGCTCTAAATCGAAGCGTGGACTTCGAAATTCTTAGAATTCTGTTTGAGAATATTCGCCAAATGCCGCAAAAAGTGGTGAATTCATGAGTCAAAAAGTGACTAAAATCATTTGAATAGGTCCATACTTACGTTGTTCTTATTTGAATCAAAACAATTATATACTCGTCACGTCATGCATGTAACGGCTCGAAATTGGGGGGTCCCGGCCATTTTGAGGGGGGAGACCTCAATTTTTTGGCTAAAAATGGCCAAAAATCGTCTAGAAAGGGCCAAAAAATTCAATTTTTTTCCAAAAATCGGGGGGATCAAAAATTTTCTGGCTTTGGGGGGATGGGGGGACGTCTGACTCCTGTTAAATGTATGATACTCGTACTCATTGACTCAGATGCTAAGCACCGAACATTTGTTTAATTTTCACTAAAGAAAAGATGAAACCTTTTATTACTTTATGAGTAGAAATGTATAATTCGCTGTCTTCATCCATAATATTTGGATTATCTCGAAAAAATTGAAAATTTTGCGAACCCTGCACGAAAAGTTTAACGATATTTAGACAGCGTAAACATTTTGTAACACTAAATTGCCGAAAGTATCGACATTTTCTCGCAAAAGCCGCCTCTATCTTATAAACATAATTTTATAGTAAAAATAGATCGTCAAAACAGGCGAAAAAACATTATTTCGCTTGCACGTATGTACATATATGCGCATTTTGCACTTCTGTATATTCGACTTTGGAGGAAGATTGTTTATCACCATGCATCAGCGCTGGGGTCTGAGGGGGTTTGGCTCCCTACCCCAATAATCTGATTCGAAATCGGTAGACCTCGAGAATTGAATTTTTAGTGCTATCTTTAGCGCTTTTTCCTATCGGACTCCCAGAATTAGGTTGCTTAGCCCTAAGTACTTTTCGGTTTCCACTATAGGTAAGCGGCACCAAAATTCGGGGGGGAGGGGGTGCAAGATTTTTCAAAGGTCAAAAAATGGCCTTAAAAATGGTGGTAAGGCGAAAAAACACCATCTTTCAATGTTTCACATCGAGCACTATCCATTGGCATCAAAAAATTGCAAAAAAACAAAACAAAATTACAAAAATTGAATTCTGGGGGTATTTTGGTTTCTGGGGGGGTGTATACCCTTAGACTCCCCACGTCCAGGTACGGTTACCACCGTTCCGTTTTTCGAAAATCCTGAATTCGCGACTGAGCGTAGATGGACAAAGATGTAGGGGTGAATTTTGTGAATGGTCATATAACAAAAGGTCGTCCTAAAATGCATTTTTGGCAGCTTAAAATGCCATTTTAAGCTCCTTTCAGCTCTTTTAAAACGCCACTTAAGAAGAAATATGACGTTAAAATTGGGTTCCGAATTGCATGTTATCGAATAGAATACCTCTTTTAAGTGTTTGTTCAATGCTTGTTAACAAACAGACAAGTTTATAGAAAAATAAATAATCTATGCAAGATTAACCCGACCAAGCTGGTAGAAAATACGGATATATGAATGAGGTAGATTTTCTAAATTAAATTTCAAGCAGGACCAGTGTTTTTTAGTATTCGGCAAAGATTTTTCCCGATGTACAAAGACTTTTCGGGACCGTCTTTGTACATGTACAAAGATTTTTGGGAAGACACAAATTACAAAAAAGGTAGAAAATTCGAAAAAATATTCGGCGCTTCGCGCCGAAATGAGTAATTGTGTCTTCTATATATCTTTATAATGGCAGAAATTGCGTTTTAAAAGGAAAAATGTAGACGATTCTTAGTGATTTTTGCCTTTAGAGACCCAGAAATTAGCTGAAATACACTACCAAAAGTTGAACAACTCTGGTTTTACAACACTAAAATCGCTACTATACCATATTTTAGTTCCCAAAAACTTTTGTACAAAATGTACAAAGGCTTTTCGGGACCATCTTTGTACATGTACAAACGGATCTCGTACAGAAAAACATTGAGTAGGACATCCCCTAATTGACCGACAATTTTGCTTATATGTATTTAGCGAGTAACAGACTGATTATTTGTGCGACAATGTTTGGAACCAGACATGTACATATAAATGACTCAAAATTTTGGGAGGGGATAGTCGTTCGTTTGTAGAAGGGAGGGGTAAATTATATGACTTCTAATTTCTGCCCAATTATGGCAAAAAACACCTAAAAAAATGGCTAAAAAGTATGTAAATACATTAATAAATTATCAAAACTACAGAAATCGCAAATCAGCAATCAGTACCATTAAAATGATTCCGTCCGTCAATTAATACGAGAACAATCGGTTAAATTACCAAAGATGGAGTATAAAATTCTAACTTTCGGGGTAGAATGGGGACGATAACTTGGGATGAGGAACTCCATCCCCGTGTTACCAAGGGCGAATTTAGGGGGGCGGGGGTTGGCTGCCCCTGTCTTTATGAAATATTCGGGCGCAACAGGAAATATACATGTATTTTTTTGTTTTAGCCGTTTTTGTCTCGATTTTTCAAATTTTTCCGGCGCATCACCCCGAGGATGCACTTATTAATGACATTTACTGACGTTCTTAGCGCTCTAAAAGCCTTATTTTTACGCCAGGAGAGTTTTTTCACGCGGAACAAAGATTTAGTAGTCCTTACAATGATTTCTTGAGTATTTCTAGGCGCATTGTGTCGATTTTCGCACTAATTTTACACGTTTTTCATAGAAAAGTTCCAAAAGTTTTTAAAATTTTAAATCTGCTTTTCGCATCTGAAATGATTCCGCCTATCAAAAGACGGGTAAAACCGCTACTTCAAGCATAATGGACAATTCTGCCTTTTTTCGGAAAATTTTGGGTCCCGCCCATACGTGTCTGCACCAAAATTCTGGGGAGGTGCAAGATTTTTCAAAGGTCAAAAAATGGCCTTAAAAATGGTGGTATGGCGAAAAAACACCATTTTTCAACGTTTCTCATCGAGCACTATCAATTGATTGGGAAAAAACAACATTTTCAAAAATTGAATTCTTGGGGGATATTTTGGTTTCTCGGTGGGTGCGTACCCCCCAAATCCCTCCCGCGCCTAAATATTGTCCCGCCCCTGTCGGAAAGTTCCGGATCCGCCTACTGCCTATTACATGTATGTGGTTGAAACCTAGTCAATTATTTGCAGCAACAAAGCCGATTGATCGACGATAACCCGGACGATTTGTTCGCTCGCCGCAAAGGCCAGACGAAAATGCAAGCGACGATGAGCGCGTTTCGCGGTTCGGCGTCGGCGACCGACTTAGCCGTCGCATCGGATTCTCCGGCGTCGCCGCCGCCGCCGCCGACGGCGACGCCGTCGCCGCTGCCGACGCCAAAAGCGACGCCCGCCTACGCGCGTCAGTTGGCACCAATTGCCGCTGTCGCCAACGATAGCGGAGCCGCGACGCCAATCGTGCCGTTGACTAGGACGCCGATGCCGAAACAGTTCGCCGCGCATTCCTGCGACGGCGATCCCTTTTCGGCGCACAATTTCGAATTGAATATACAACTTAAGGCGTCGCCGCACGGTAAGCATACATCATAAACGTAAGAGGGGGATGGGGATCCCGCCGTATATGCACATAGTGAGAAGCGATCGGGGTTTTGCCCACCGCTGAAGGGTCCAAAAGTTAGGTACTGTCGAGTAATTCGACCCAAACATAGCGTATTTTCAAGCGATTTTGACGCAAAAATAGCCCAAAGCTGAATTTACCGTAGTAAAAATCTTGGATGTTACCCTAAAATCTCGATTTTACCCTTCCCTGCCCAACCTGACCTTGTGTTCTATGCCACCCACCCAAAGTCGGTCGTCCAATCATGCCCCAAAGCCAGAAAATGTTTGACCCCTTCCCAATTTTTGAAAAACATTGAATTTTTTGGCCGTTTTTAGGCGCTTTTTGGCCCTTTTTGACCGAAAATTAAGGGTCATTGACCCCATATCCCCTAAACATGGCCGGGGAATCCCTCTCCCGAAATTCTGAGCCGTTACATGTATGTCATACATGATTTGGAGCACATATGGGTTTAGAGGGGGGCGTGAGTGGGGGAATTACCCCTGCATAATATTTTGGAAAAATAGATACTGTCAGGCGATTTTGAGAAAACGAAAGGCGCCGCAAGACAATTTTAAGCGTACTGCGGAAAAAAGGCCGAAAATTCTAATTGAAAACGGTAAAAATATCGAAATTTTCCGGCGCTCCACGCCGTATTGATAAACTTTTGTATATTCATCGCTAGAAACGCACGAATCGGCCAAACTTCACTAATAATTTTCAAGAAGCCCAGTTTACCGCAGGTAACGTGCTACTTTGCTACATTGTAGTGCCATAAACCTTACTTGTTCAGAATGTACGTTGACTTATGGGGACCGTATTTGTACTAGTGCGAACAGACTGTGTACAAAAACAATGACCACAAGTTACTATATGGCCATCTCTACCGTGCCCATGTATATATGCCTTGGGAGAGGGGTGGGGTTCGCTCCACCCAGAATTGTTTTCAACCCGCTCCCCAGAAATTTTTTCACCGTGCAAAGTTCGCGACTTTTCAAAAAAATTTTCAGGAAAGGGGCCGGCTTATGTAAGTGTTTTTAGCTATCTGTTCGCTTAAAAGTATAAAATTTTCGGCGCTTCGCGCCACATGCTCGTTTTTTACTAAATTTTTAGAATGTATTCGAATTTTTAAATCTTTTCGAATTTTTCTACGTTCAAATGCTTAGAACAGTAGGGTATCGTCAGAAACGCCGAAAAAATGATGTTTTTGACGCGTCTCGACCGTTTTCGAGCCAAAAAAGGCACTTTAAAATTTCACTCTAGCCCTGCTTAGAATTCTTATGGTAAATATAGCTTTTCTGTTTGACAAAGATCTTTCCCGTGTAGTGCAAATACATTGTAAAAGTTGTCTTAAATAAAATTAATTAAATAAAAAATGGTAAAATTAAAAATTTCATTCAAAAGTAACATTTTTTGTTCACTTGCATACAAAGGTTTTTCGCGATGGACAAAAACTGTCAACGATGTCTCAAAATTTCTAATTGTTAATGATTAATTAAAATTTAATAATTAATGAAGAATTAATTTGTAATTATTTCTAGAATTGGTGATTGTCTGTTCAGTATAACTTTATAACGGTCGAAATTTAGATTAAAGCGCGGAAACTTCAAAAATTTGCCGCCTACTACTTTATAACTTTTTACTTTAAGCATCGCGCATTTAGTTCAAAAGCTTGAATCAACCAAATTATTTGTGCATAATTTATACTAAGTAGATAATTTGCGCTCTTTGTCTGTTAGACCGTCTTTGTACGTATACATATGCAGACATGCATGGGAATTGAGGGAAGGGGTGGGGGGGGCTGAAATTTTTGAGTGCCTTTTTTCGGCCCTAAAGAGGTGGGTACGCGCCAAAAACATCGTTTTTTCGCGTTTCTGAAGTTGCTCTATCTTTCTGGAGCATAAAAAATCTTCGAAAAGAATATGTAAAAGTCGAATAAATTGAACAGGCGCGAAGCGCCGAAAATTTGACAACTTTGAGCTGATAGATAGCTAACGCTTAAAGAAAGCACCTTTTCTACGAATTTTTAGGATATTTTCGGGAACTTCCAAAAAATCGCGAATTCTGGGGGGAGTTAAGAAATTTCTGGGGGGAGGGGTTGAATACCCCCTGCCAAAATCATGTATGGTTGGTCGATCGTTGGAAGGGGTGGGTACGTAATTGGCTATATTTCTAATTCAAAAGCTGAAAAACACTTCAAAATGGTTTAAAAACGCAAGTTTCTGCCTAATAGTCTGCGAATGCTTAAAAAAATCGCGTGTTTTAGTGAATGAGGGAGACAGTGACCTTGTTTGCGGATAATAAATCCGGCGCAAGCCTGAAAAATTCCGGGTGTGCTATAGACCTATTTTGACGGTCTCTCAGATGCGCTTCGAGAATTTTTACTGTTTTTTGTTGGGGTGGGAATTATACATTATCTTAGGGGAGGGGGTTTCATACCTCCACCAGAAAAATTTTTAACCCCCCCTCACGAATTTTTTCATTCACCCACCCCAGAATTGGCGATTTTTTGAAAGTTCCCAAGGATTTTCTAAAAGATTGTAGAAGAGATGCTTTTTTAAGCGTTTTTAGCTATCTATTTACTCGAATGTGCGTAAATTTTCGGCGCTCCGCACCATTATACTCATGTTTTGACTATATTATGTTCAATTTGTTCCGACCTTTTTGATTTTTGTTTCGAAATTTTTAAAATGTTTCTATGCTCAGAGCATCGTCAGAAACGCTGAAAAACGATGTTTTTGACGCGTACCTGCCCTTTTTGCACCCAAAAAAGTCACTTTAGAATTTCACCCCTCCCCTATAATTCCCATGCTGTGCATGTATGGTGAGGACCCTTGTAAAAAAGAATCGTACTTCCAGAATTTTGAGTGGACTGGCTGACTGACTTATTTTTTACGATTCTGATCAGTCTGCATCGGACATGCACAGCATGGGAATTCCGGGGGAGTGGAATTTTAAAGTGTTTTTTAGATAAAAAATGGTTTATACGCTTCGAAAACATAATTTTTCGGCGTTTCTGACGATGCTCTATCTTTTAAGAGCGTAAAAACGTGGAAAATTTTAAGAACTATCGAAAAATTGGAATAAACTGAACAATATACGTGTTGTCAAAAAATGAGTACATGTGTAATGGCGTGAAGCGCCGAAAATTTGTCACTTTTGAGCAAGCAGGCAGCTAAAAACGCCTAACTCATTAGCTTTTCTATGACGTTTTTGGAAAATGGCGAATTTTGGGCGCGAAAATTTTTCTGGGGGGGGTTAAACTCCCCATTACCCCTTCCTGGATCGTACATATGTATATGATTTGTATCGAATAGTGCGCAGTGTATTTCTTCTTCAGTCGGTTCTTTGCCACTCGTGAACAAAACTAGCATTCAGTCGTCCGAAGCGAGCATTAATAGGCGCAGTATCAATCTGGAGGATTACAAAAGGAAGAAAGGATTACTGTAGAATTGGGCGATAATTTTCTATCGTCCTGTTGGATATTCGTTAAGGTTTTCAAGTCTTCTTTCGTGACTCGTCTTATTACTACTTCGAATCAATTCTCGTTTCTCTACTTGTTTAGCGTACGTTTTTCAGTTTGGATGTATGAGGGTGTGGAAACTGGCATATTTAGCACACTTGTAATTAATTTACCTGCTTTCTTCATAAAATTTCGTCTCTTTTTATTTGATCTGACAGCGAATTCAATTTTTTACTGTTACTGTTTTTTCAGTGTACGTGTCTTCCATAGGCTAACTTCTCGAGTGGTCTTGTAATTATGATATATAATAAAAAATGATAAACTAGGATAAAATTAAAAATAGTAAAAGATGACCAGTTTGTAAAAATTGGGCAAATTTCCGAACAGCCTACCGGTTACTAGAAAGCAGTCATTTGAAAACGAGATTCAGCATAAGCAGCACACCTGTGCGTGGGGGAGGGGTTTGGGGGGTATGCACCCCCCAGAAACCAAAATACCCCCCCCCAGAAATCAAAATACCCCCCCCCCCAGAATTCAATTTTTGAAAATTTTTTTCGCTTTTTCCGCAATTTTTTGATGCCAATGGATAGTGCTTGATGAGAAACGTCGAAAAATGGTGTTTTTATCACCATACCACCATTTTTAAGGCCATTTTTTGACCTTCAAAAAAATCTTGCACCCCCCCCCAGAAATTCGTTGAAATGTCTTATTGCGCTTTGGTAAATAGATGATCAAATTTTGAGGATAAATATCAGTCGTGACTCGTGATCATAGATGCACAGCATGACCGATCTGGACGGTCAGCAGCCGGTCTTGGGGCTCAAGAACTGAGCTTTTCTTGGGTCAAAATGAGCTCAAAAATCGGTATAAGCGCCAAAATAGTGTTAAAATACCTTTTAACACAGTTTCTGGTCAATTTAAGGCACTTTTGAAGAAAAAATCAATGTTCATCCATTTTTGGCCTTCATTTTGCCACATTTTCTTTGAAAAATTTCCTATTTATCGTGCATGTCTGGCCACTACACTCTTCGTGCAAGCATATGTAATTAAGCAGTCCAATGCATTAATATGTAGATATGGAAGGCATTCGAAAAGAAAAAATGTGGGCATTTAGCCACCGTTCCTCAATAATTTATTGTGCCAAATTTTAGAATCGGTGCTCCATTTCAAGGATTATAGTCTGAAAGTGCGCATGCATTTAGACACAGTCTAGTTTGTGCTTTTTGCATAATTTTTTTGTAACCCTCGTGCTGAAGAATAAGACAGTTTCTCTGTTGATATATACATCGCGCGATCGCGTATGTATATGCTTATTACTTGTATGTACATTTCATCTCAACTTCGCTCGATAGGTAGTACATAATTTTGACTATTTTTTGCTTATCGTACGTTATCGATTATAGGGTGAGCTTGCGTCTCATTTTATTAATAAAAATTCTGCATATGCAGCGAGTTTTGAGCAAAAATGGAATTTACCCGTTATCGTTTAAAATGATTTATTAACAAGTTATGTATTTAATAACCTGGCTGTCCGTGTTCAAAGAACTTATATCGATTTACTCTAGAACGAAACGGCGTTTAGCTACCTGGCGAAAATTGGTCTAGTTTGTTTTTGCTTCTCTAAGTAAAAAAACTCAAAACATTAAACATCCGCACCGCATGACAGGTGACGAACAACTACATAATTTAGATTGAGTACATAAGGAAATGAGCATGTACGAATATTTGAACTTTTTTATCTTATTTAATTGAGGAAGAAAGTGCTTTAACCTATATGGAATATTAAGCAAGGAGAAAGTTGGTATAACTAATGGCCAGGCCCATATGAAGGATTTCATTTCGCGGTAACAGGCAAAAATTTCCGAAATAGATACCTCGATAACTGTTAGGAGGTTGGCAAAATTAATCTTATTTTCAGCTCTTTTTGACCAGCTGTGTACCATGGCAATTTCAATACCTATAGTTATCTGTCACATCCAGACTGGCTTGATTGCTCAGTAATTCGCTGTGATTCGATTTCGGTAAATCTTAAAATTTCAGATTTATTACCTTAATTTGAAATATCGATTATGTGTACTGCAAGGAAATAAAACTAGATATCACGTGTACATGACTCAAATTTGGATTTCTTGATTAAAAAACGTAAGGAAACACTATCTGGAAACGACCTGAAAATGCTGTTCTGTTGACCATTGCTTTTGGAGGATTTTTGTGAAAAACCTTTTTTCATTTTAGGGCAGGAACCTGGACATGGGCCTGTATGTGGCTGAATGCTTAGTACTCATTTCGCTTTCAAAAAAATGGATTGGCTATCGCTTACAGAAAGCTTGAAACCTTAAAAGCCGTTTTTAGGCGAAAAAATTTTTTTGTCCGATTTTCAATCTTATTTTTCTATTTTCATGTTTGTGTGATCGCTTATGATAATGTTTAGGATAGTTGACGAATTAATGAAATCGAGCGATTCATTTTTTATCGTCAGACATTAGACAAAGCTGTCGAATTTCGGTCGTGAAAATTTGGTTGTAAACGGACTAATCCTTGTATCAACATAAAATACTAAAATAAAATCGCTCACAATTCTTCTCATCGACTCGTTTTCTGAGCTCATTTATTGTAATCAGCTAGCACCAGACATGCATGGCGTGCGAATTCTAAGGAGTGAAACAAAAAATTCTTTATAAAGTACCTGTTCGGCGTTTCTGACAATTCTCTTTTTTTAAACAAAGACAAAAAATTTTATTAATGAAGTGAAAAAATGGAGTAAATGAAACAAAAAGCCAAAAAAATCAGTCGCGTAGCTGTGGGGGGCAGGGTAACTACTCCCCCAAAATTTTGTAAGTACAAGGAAAAAATTTGAAATTTCGGGCGCTTCGCGCCTATTTATTCACTTATAGCAATTTTTCAATATAATTTAGATGAAGTAAAATTTTCTAAAAAAGTTTCAACACGTAGAACTCGCTGTGGAAAGCTGAATAACACCATTATTTTTTGCCTATCTACGAGTAGTTGTCGAGAAATTCGACTTCGGAATTTTCGTCTCCCGAGATTCAAAAGGCCAGCTACGCCCCTGAAAAAGTGAGTACACGGCACGAAGTGCCGAAAATTTGATACGTTTGAGAAAATGAGTCAATTTTTTTGAAAATCGCGAATGCAGCGGGAAATAAAAAATATTCAGGGGTTAAAACCCTTTCCCTAAAGCCCAAGATCATGTATGACTAGTCACGTATGTACAGGGTGAGAATTCCGGGAGGGGGTAGGTGAAATCTTAAAGCGCTTTTCTTTAGCCTAAAAAAGGTGATAGATACGCATCTAAAACATAACTTTAGTGCTTTTCTGACGATGCTTCATTTTTCCAAAGCGTAAAAAATATAAAAAGTCTCGAGAAAATGTCAGAAAAATTCGATTAAATTGGACAGAATATAGTCAGAAAATGAGTCTTTGGTGCGATGCGCCGAAAATTAGGAGACTTAAAACGGCACCCTCACTTAGAATTTTTCGGAAAATTGCGAATGCTGGGGGTGAAAACTTTCACTCGGATGGGTGAACCCCAAGATTATGCATGGCTAGCGCCTGTTCCGCAGAAAGGCCAAAATGTTGATTTACTCGTACTCAAACACAAAGAATTGTCCCTGTCGTTCGAATCATTTTTGAGCGTTTTTTCGTCAGCTAAAAAATTATTATGTGTTCGCCCGAAGTCGAAATCGCGAATATTTACCGTTTGAACGGTATAACGGACGTCGACGACGACTGGGTGGCGGTCAAAGCGGATATGTTCAAAGAACCGTCCGACGCTTGCAAGCTCAGGCCCAATTTTCACGTCAGCTGGAATGAGCAGGAGCGCAAATTTTGCATAACTTTCAACGAGCACAGCAGGGTTCAGAGCGACACTCAGCAACGCTGCTCCTATTCCACGACTTTTACGATCGAACAATTGTTCATGGCTCATAGAAGCCTATGCTTAGTAGCGCCGGGCTTCTGTAAGGCGATGGCGGCGGCGGCTAATCGCGACGCTTCGCAGAAGGATTCGTTGAATAAGACTAATCGGACGGATTTCGATTATTTGGCGGGTTTCGAGGCGATATTCCCAGAACTGATCCCCGAAATGACGTGGTCGGAATATTTTTTGTCGAAAGTTATCGCTAAACCCAGTGATTGGTGCGATGGTATGTAACGGGAATATGGAGAACCCGCATCCAAAGTCGGGCGTCCAACATCCTTCGCTCGAAGTCACATATTTTTTAACCCCTCTCCTATTTTTCTTAAAAAGTTGCTTTTTCGGCCATTCTTATGTGTATTTTGCCATTTTGGCCATAAATTTACGGTCATTCATATACCCCTTTAAATGGCTGATTATATGCCTTCTCCCAAAATTTTGAACTGTTAAATATCTGATCAATAGCAGACATGCATGGCATGGGAGTTCTGGGGAGGGGTGGAATTTTAAAGTGTTTTTTGTTTAAAAGTGGTGTGCACGCGTCAAAAAACATCGTTTTTCGGCGTTTATGACGACGCTTTATCTTTCTAGAGCATAAAAACAAGATTTCAGAAAAAATTAAATAAAAAATTAGGACGAATTGGACAAAATATAGATAAAAAAGGACTATATGGCGCGTAGTGCCGAAAATTTGACACTTTTGAGTAAATAGATAGCTGAAAATGCTTTAATAGCAACTTTTCTACAAATTCTTTAAAACTTGGAAAATCGCGAATTCCGGGGGAGCGAATAAATTTTCGTTATGGTCAATAGATGATGCAATATTTAACCATTCGTTGATGCATTTACTAGGACGCAGATGAGAGATCTCTCCTCAAGGCATATGTGTAAAGGCTCTAAATTTTGGGTGAGAGGTCCCCGGTCATTTTCAGGGTGGGTATAAATAAATTTCTGTTGTGTTCAATAGGAGATTCAATGTTTATACATTCGTTGATGTACCTATTTTTAAGGACGGGGATGAGCAATCTATCCTCAATGCATACATGTAACGGCTCAAAATTTCGGGTGAGGGGTCCCCGCTCATTTTTGAGGTGGGGGTTAATAAATCACCACTGTTTTCTTATTTTTGGCACAAAAATTTGATTCTCTTTTGTACAATCTAAAATCGGCCGAAAATGCCTATACTTTGTGCACAAAGATCGCTCCAAAAGTCTTTGTACAGCCTCAAAATCTTTGTCCCGTACAAAAATAAAAAAACAGTGTAAAGGACCTCAAATTTTTGGCCAAGACGGCTAAAAAAACACCTAAAAACGGTCAAGATATTCAATTTTTTCCGAAAATTGGGGGGCTAAAATTTTTCTGTTTTTGGGGTATGGGGGACAACCAACTCTGGTTGAGAAACAGTCGCCTGTACAGCATGGAAATTGTGGGGAGAAGGTGAAATTTCAAAGCGCCTTTTTTGGGCCGGAAAATGGTGGATACGCGTCAAAAACATCGTTTTTTGGCATTTATGATGATGCTACATCTTTCTGAAGCATAAAAACAAAGAAATTTCTATGAAATAAAAAAAGCGAATTCAACAATATATAGGTCAAAACATGAGTTAATGGCGCTAAACGCCGAAAATTTGACACTTTGGAGCAAATAGGTAGCTTAAAACGCTTAAAAAGCACTTTATCTACGAATTTTCAGGAAAAATTTGGAACTTAAGAAAAATCGTCAAGGCGCGGGGGGAGGGGGGTAAAAATTTCCTTTGGGGGGGCTGAAAATACCTCTTACTATCATGTATGATGAGTCATTTCCCATCCTCCTATTACACGTATGCCTCAATGCATTAAGTAGCAGCTCGAAATTTCAATTAGCCGGCCTCTTTTAGGCAGTAAATGACCTTTTATCTTTTTATTATAAATGCTAAAACGAAAAGGTTTAGAAAAACTTATTTCCGCGCCCAAAAATGTCGGATTACAGGACTTAAAATCTAGTTGTTGCTGGAGTGGACGACCGACTTTGGTTGGGGATCCTTCCTTGCTTTTTTCTGTACTTTTTTACGTGGACTCCTGCTATTTTTTAACGTGAAATTTTTTCTTCATATTTTTATATTTTTCAGGCACTATTTGAATGTTTGAGCGGCCAAACAGCCATTTGTTCAATAGATATATTTTATTGAATTTTTATTCAAAATTCTTTATGTTTTTATCTTCGCGGAGAATCGTCAGAAACGTTAAAAGATTTTTACGCGTATCCGTCGTTTTTGAGCCCAAAAAAGTCATTTCAGGAAATTTTTTGGTTTA
This sequence comes from Mermis nigrescens, assembly GCA_036768485.1. NCBI lineage: Eukaryota > Metazoa > Nematoda > Enoplea > Mermithida > Mermithidae > Mermis > Mermis nigrescens. The sequence continues at coordinate 437,645 of JAVLUZ010000108.1, forward strand.
GATCCTCCGGAATTTCCACCGAGAGCAAGTAGGCACATCACAGTCCGACCCGTTAATAAATGACATGTTTCAGGCTCGTATGGCAGCTGGCGCCAATATATCTTTGCCAAGACCCGAGCAGCCCCTCCTTCCAATCTTATGGACAAAATATGCTTCCGACTCGAAAATTATTTTTCCGACGCATACAGACGCTGCTCGCATTTCACCTTTATTTCTACAATATTCAGCGAAGTTGTAGATGATGATTTCGATGCGTATTTCGAAAATATGCACGAATTACGGCACAGGTTACTCAATATCTTAATTTATTCGCACTGCAGCGGTTTGTAGTTTTCAATACAATCTGCATTAGGCCTATGTCCGTTTTTTCAGCGTGTTTTCACGTGCTTTGCCCATTTAATTAGAAAATAAGAACTTTTTGATAAAACTTTGTTGGTAAATACTTATTGATGTCAACGAATTTCCATTGCATCCATTATATGCTAGGTTGCTTCAATGAAGGCTGAATTTTGTAACTCGTATCTAATTTTAGAACATTCGTAGAGCGATTGGAGAAGTCCAAACAGCATTTCGACTCATTGGTGGAGTCTAGGCGTAAAACTCACAAGGCTACGAGGATAAAAAGAGCCACGCTAACCGGCTTAAATACTGACTTTCTACATGTCAATTGCTCGAAATTTTCAATGTGGGGTCGGCGGCCGTTTTTAGGGGGTTGAATGACCTCCAACCATGCCCAAAACCGGTCAAAAATACCCAAAAACATCCAAAAAATTCATTTTTATTGAAAGTCGGGGGAGTCAAAAGTTTACTTGCTTTGGGGGGATGGGGGACAACCAACGTTGGTTAGGAGTCTCCCCATCCCCCTGTTATGTACATGTACGCTTTCACATGTCATCATGCATCAACACAGCTCACTATTTCGTAAATGAATCATGCTCTTACTGTCTAGAACATAAAGAAGAAGACATTTTTGAGAAACTCAATCAAATCGAAGGGAAATTTTCGACTCCCCCCGATTTTGGAAAAAAATGTCTGTTTGGTCCGAAACACTGAAAAATTGATACTTTGAATATTTCTTGGAATTTTTGGATAATCGAACAATCTCCGGGGTCAGCAGCAGTCATTCTGGCGGTCAAACGAATCCCCGATTCCATGCGATTTAACGGCTAAAAATTTTGGGATGGGGTACCATCGCTGAGCGTATGCACAGCATGGCCGATCTGGGAGGGGTCAATTAATGAATTTTTTGGGCCAAAAAGACCTAAAAACTAGTATGTATAAACGTTAAGATAGCGTTTATATCCATTTTCGGCCTTTATTTTGCCTCATTTCCCCCAGAAAATTTTCGATTTTTCCATTCTGGGTGTCTAGTCCTCCAAAAACTCCCTAAACCCCCATCAACGTGCATGTCTGGTGCTAGTCGGCTATTTTGGAGAGTTGGGAATTGACCTTATACATGTTTTTGGCCAAGAGGCAAAAAAGGCACTTATGTAAAAATGGCGTAAAAACGCAAGTTTTTGCCCAAAATCAGAGTTCATGTGGTTAAGAAATCTCAGAGAGGGGCTGGGTGACGACCACTGATACACAGCATGTCCGATCAGGGACGGGTCAGCAAAGTGAATTTTTTCAGGTCAAAACGATCTTAAAAATTGGTTTAAATGCTAAAATAGCACTAAAGCTATGTTAGTTTACAGGTTTTGGTCAATTCCAATCATTTTTGAATGAAATGTTTGATGCTTAATCATTTTTGAACTTCAGTTTGTCTCTTAAAATTTCGCATTTTTACATTCGGGGGTCTAGATGAACATCATTATACCCCTTTTAATAACTTGCATGTACGATAACTGACTTTTGGATGAGGTGAGTGGGTTCACCTAATAATCCTCCTAATCATACAAGCACACGGTCCAAAATTCTTGGAGGGGGTAAACCGAGTTTCCTGGGGGGAGTACATAGTGCATTTTTAAGGCTAATTATGGCGCTAAAATAATGATTTTTAGTTAGATTTTTTAGATTATTTTGTCGTCTCTAACTCCGCCCTCAAAACCCGTAAAAACGCTTTAGTTCGTCGCATTTCACTTCTTAAATATTTATGCGTAAGTTTGCATGAGAACAAATAATAATAAGAACGATGGAATGACTTGGACTATCGATCAAATATGCACAAAATAATGGACGAAAAATGTCTAAATGAATGATGGACTGAGTTTCACTCAAAAAGTACTTCAGGTTAAACTGCTGGGCATCGTTTGGCGCTTTTTTATGCTTCCAACAATAGGTTTTGTGTCCTAAAATGACCTAAGGGTACGCCTTTCACAAGTCCTGGTATGTAGGAGGATCCCCCATACCCCCAATGCGCATGTGTACCCCTAAGTACATAACACGTACATACAATGTGTCGTCGCTAGACATGATCATTGGTAAGGGGGGAGTTTTACCCCATCCCACCAGAAACTTTTGCACACCCCAGAATTCGCGATTTTTCAAAAGTTTCGACGATTTGCTGGAAAGGTGCTTTTTGAGCGATTTTAGATATCTATTCGCTCAAAAGTCTAAATTTTGGCGCTCCGTGCCGTATACTCATGTTTTAACTACATTTTATTCAATTTATTCGACTTTTTGATTTTTTCCCTCAATTTTCTGTGTTTTTATGCTCTGAGCATCGTCAGAAACGCCGAAAAACGATGTTTTTGACGCTTACTTACTATTTTTAGGCCCAAAAAGGCACTTTAAAATTTCAGCCCTCCTTTCCCCAAAATTACCATACTGTGCATGCATGTTCGTCGCCCTGCCTTCCTTTAATCCACTCTTTTTATCATGGACTTCTAGACGACGCTAGCGTCGCCGCGTTCGAGCTGGCGGGCGATTTATCGCGCGAATTTCTGGTCGCCGCGGACGCTTGCGTCGAAGAATGTTGCGATTTGTTGGCCGAATTCCACGTTCACCTTTCGCAGCCGTTTTTGGAGCTGCGCGAAATCGCTCGCTCGCAAGCCGATAAATGGCGGCGCCGCGCCGACGACGGCGGCGACGTCGATTTGGGCGCCAAGGCGAAAGCGGACGCGCGACGGCGTTTGGCGACGCACCGCCGCGAAATCGCCAACTCGGGCGAAAATTTGCGCGACCTGCAGGCGCAGTATTACGCTCACAAACGCTCGTTATTATCCAGTAATATTGATGTTCCAATCTGGCCTGTACTGCAATTTAATTTAATTAATTTTTCTGCTAGTTTTTGAATTATTTGTAATATTTTAAACATTTCGGTCTATTTATTTTGATGCTGTTTATGTTTTTCGTTTTGTTTATGCTTTTATCTTTTATTTATTTTACCTGTTTTACGTAACTATACATATTCATAAATAAAGGGATGTTTCACCCGCGCTTTTAGGGGCTAAGGGATTTAGTACTAGAAATGCAAGTACAGCATAGCAGTTCCGTTGGGTCAGTCCCAAAGAGTTTTACGAACAATTTTTTTGGCTTTTAAACGATGATGCGTGTGAAAAACGCAATTTTTCTGCGTTAACGACCATACTCTTTTTCCAGAGCATAAATTTTCCAAAAGAATTAAGTGAAATAGGATAAAATGTAATCTAAAAGTGGCTGTTTGGCTCGAAACGCCCGAAAATTTATTCATTTGAGCCAAAAACTCGCTGAAATCGCTCAAAACCATATATGCAACAGAGGTTTTGGGTGTGGTTTCCCACTCGAAGTCGGTCGCCCTCACCCATCCTCCTAAAATCGGAAAAAGTTTGACCAGTCCTCGATTTTTGGAGTAAACTTGCGTTTTTTGAATATTTTTAGTTGCTTTTTTACCATTTTGGCCAAAAATTTGAGGTCATTTACCCCTTCCCCTTCCCGTTTAAAATAGCCGTAGACCCCATCCAAAGTTTTGAACCGTTATATCTCTGCTAAAAACAGCATATTTTAGGGTTTTTTTAAATGGAAATTCTGTGGGATCAGCGGCCACTCTTTCGCTCTATATACATTTGATATTTTCTGCTGCTTACGCCTGAAGCGCATGAAATACAATCAAACATAGTTTAGTAAGGTATTCATTTGTGGCATTTTTTACTGATCATTTTTTGTCGGAAAATACGCTGCAACTCGGTAAAATTTATTACCTACAATTCTAGGTTTTACATGATATTTTCGTATGAATGCTTCGGAAATACTGTGATCGAATCCCTACTCAAGAAAAGCCAGGGAACAAGCTCTGTCCGCCCCCACCCCTGTCCTCAAACTTAAGCTATCTCATTTATCTTATGAATACAATAAAGCAGGGGCGTGCGCAGGATTTTTTGGAGGGGGTCGGTCAAAAACTGGTGACCCTATATTTTGGGACATGTTTGCCGGGGCACCAAATAAAGTGCATTTTTTGACATTTCCGAACGTGCTCAATCCGTTGAGCTCATTAAATTTAAACTTTTCAAAAAATATTATTTTCTCCTAATGAGCTACGAAACATGACTCTTTTTTGGCCGCGCTTGGGCCTAAATTAACGAAAATAATTATTCTAAGTTTTGAGATTTTTCTATAAAAAGATGCAATTTTCATACATTTCCTTAACCTTCCAAAATTATTTTTGGGCTAAGGGGGAAGGCGCCCCCGCCCCTGCGTACACCCCTGCAATAAAGTAATCTAATAATTTACCGTCATTTGTGATAGCTTGGCACACCGGGGCCAACTGGGACAGTTCCCAGTAAAATTATTATTTTATGCATTTTATTTTTGCGGCACTGTTTGCCTAATTTGTAGTTTTTTTAAGGAAGTCGGTGATGCTTATTTCATTTGTGATGTTATTTTTAATTATTGGCGCGGTGCTGCTACAGTAAAGCCCGGTGTTTTCTGATACCTGATTTGTCACATGTATTTTGCTCCTTGCAAACTTCTTAATGCCGTTGTATAACCAGACCAGAAGTAATACCTTAAAGTTGACTGGCGTTCTCACGAAATAAATAAGTCGGACTTTCATATTTGAAATGTTTTATTTACATACAATTACTTACAGTACACTTACAGTAGCCGTCTTCAGTCACCTCAGGGTATAAAAACAAAATGGGGTAAATTGGGACGATTTTCCATTTCCAAACGCATATCGCATTTTACATAATTCTTTTTGCCTTTTGTTGTACATTGTATTATTACATGATGCAAGCCAATCTTCCTACGATGTTGTCTGATCGTCATCAATGCTTGGTGCGAGAAGCCAGAGAGTTCATAAATATGTACTTATCAAGATTATGCTACCTAATTCTTTAAATTGCTACAGAAAACCAAAATAGTGTGCTGATTTGAAGTCGAGCCTTAAAAAAGTAAAATGTCTCGACTTCCCTCAATGACTTTTTTGGCATTTCAAAGTTTAATGTGTATATAATGAAATCCGAGAGCATTTTCCGGTTTTTCTGAGTATTTTCGGATATTTCAAAGCTAATCTCACACACAAACATAGCTTAAATTTATTGATCACATGCTTTTAACTTGATATTGATGCCTTTAGTCAAATACAATAATTTGCATATTAATCAGACACCATTTTCAACCTTTATTGCACTGAAATCAAAAATCATTTTGAGTTTTGTCTGAATCTAGCCTTTTTTGTCAATCTTCCTTTAACATTTTTTAAAACTACTTTTTTAAGAGTGTATAGGCCTATCAAGAAAGTGCAGATATTATGCGTGTCCCAAGTTACCCCAAATTAACTTGGGACACTCATTACATTAAAAAAAGATCACAGTTGAAACCTGGGTCCACCAATTTGTGCGCGCATAAACTAGATGTATCCTAGCATTTGTTAAAAAAAGAATTGACTCGATGTCTCAAATGATGATAGGTGTACATAATGTATACTGTATACTATTTTAATATTTATATATAATATATTATATTATTTATTATAATAATTTAATATATTACTTGTATATCAAATAACTTACTTAGAAATTTATGCATGTGTTAGGCTTGTGTTCACACAATGGTGGAGGATCTGGACCCCCAGAATTGAGGGACCCCCTAAAATTAGATAGATCCGTGGTTCTAGAATAAAATTTTTGATTCTTTTCGGATTTTTGAGATTTTTTTGACGTCAATCCGCTGCTCGTTGAGAATTGTCGAAAAATAGTAATTTTTGTCCCATAAAGTTTTCGGCACTTTTTTTGACCATCGAAAATTTTGGGATTTCCAGACTCACAAATCAGGCGCTGCCCATGCTTGCGTACGACTATATTTTTAAGTCTGATTCGACTGGATGTTTTTATGAATGATTTTTCTCCAACAGATTATTTGGAAGTATTGCAATTCGAAGCAAAGCACCCTATCGGCGATTACGAAAACGTCGCTTTGCTTGCGAAGCTTTTTGACATCGAAAAGCGATTAGCGTTCGCTAATTTGAATTACTCAGCTTGCCTCATCCCGCCGGTTAAAACCCGTCGAAAATGTATTCTCCAACAGGTACATACATATATACGTACATAGGACTTTAAAAAGCAATAGACCGATTTGCAGGTATGCACCTATTGGTCATATACAAGTAAGAGGGGAATGGGGATCCCCGCCATACATGCACTGCATGGAAATTCTGAGGTGGTGAAATTATAAAGTTCGTTTTTTGAGTTCAAAAATGGTAGGTACGCGTCAAAAACATCGTTTTTCAGCGTTTCTGACGATGCTGTAATCTTTCTAGAGCATAAAAACAAAAAGTGTCGGAACAAATAAACAACAAGAAATATTAAAAATATAAAAAAAGGAAAGGCGGAATAGCAAGAATGAAAAACAATAATAAATAAAAAATAGGAAAAACAATTTAAAAAAAGTAAGAGCTATCTTGGACAAAGGTTAAGTATCATTCAACGATTTTGGTACATTCACGTGTCTCTAATAATATTCATTGATTTTTATCTGTGAATCATGAACTAAATCGAGATATTTTTTCCATTACATATTTGATAATTTTTAAATGTAAGAATCGACACGCAGTGGATAATTTTGTTTTGTTTTATGTACATATCAAAAACTATTATTCTATTCCACTTGCGAAACCCATATAATTCGTATGTAAACTTAATAATTTGAATATCCTTGCTTTTGTTGTATCAAAGATGTTGATCGCATATTGTGACTAAAAATAAATAATCTGCTATATTACCATATATTTTCATTATGTTTATTAGTTAAGCGAGATTTATGGAACAAGCGAATCCTTTCTCATGCTTCTAATGTTCAGAAAAAACAGACTTGACTTTGAAAATTGAATAGCGGTTTTGTTTTTTGCATATTATACTGCTGTTCACAATCTGCAATAGAAAAGGACGGGAAAATTTAAAAATTTAAAAATTTAAGATTTTAAACTTTCAAAAAATGAACCTTTTTTTAGAATTCCATGAAAATAAAAAAACCGAGTTTTAATTGCTTTTGTTTTGCCTTTTTTGTACTCTGATTATTTTTATCACTATTTTAATTATTTATTAGCCTTTTCTATTACCAAAGAAGAAGTATGTATTGGTCTCCCACTTTGGTTAGGCGGCAAAATATATACTGATATTATAGACACTAAGTAATTCAATGGTTGAAATGCTTAGTGATTCAGTTGTTGTCACGTATCATGTTATTCTGATGCTTGGGATGTTTGTTGTCAGATCCTTTTCAGATTTGATTTGATGTTTTATCAGATGTTTTGTATTTTGAATTACATTCTGTATTATATTTTGTCAGATGTTTATTATATTTCATTATTATATGCAAGAGCGTAACCAGGATTTTATCTCGGGATGATAGGGGTGAAATTTTCGAAGTCCTAACATAAATCTCGAAAACCATTCAGAGATACACGAAAATGATAGCATTTTTGAGCGTTTCTCGATCAAATCTATACCGTAGTCAAAAAATTTGAAAAAAATCGAGAAAAAAAATTTTTTGCTTGATTTCAAACATGTGTACTAAAAATCTATCGTTTAACATACATATCTGTATCACTCAATTTCTCCAAATCAAGTTCAAGCTAGACTCCCAAACATATTTCTAAATTATTGGCTTTGCATTTAATTTTGTGGTTTTCTGAAAAAAATTAATGCAAAAAATAATAAATTTTGAAAAGCTTGAAAAAATTGTTTTTTGACATAATCACTATTTTTAAGTGAAATCTGGCTTTCTAAGTTGAAAAAAATACTTCAAAAATTTTTCATTTCGGAGAGGGGCGCCTCCTCCCAGCTGCTTACGCCCCTGATTACATTTATTATATTTATAATTTAATTTTTATTTTATTTGGTCAGATGTCCCGTTTGGATACTTCCTCGCCAAGTTTGGCTACTTATTTGTCAAGCTTGGAACAAGAGTTTTACAATGCTCAAAATGAATATTTTTCGGTTCACATACGTCTCTTGCAAGACAAGGACAAATATTTAACCGTATTACTCAAGGAAATAAGGCGAAACTGCAAATTATCATGCAATAATGGTGAGGAAGTCTACAAATTTCGATTCCTTATTTCGTAAATTATGTTTGTGGTTAGCTCGGCAAATTTAGTCCTTTTTATGCAATTTTGAATTCAGATTAACAACGTGAATTTCAGCATAAATATATATATATATATATATATATATATATATATATATATATATATATATATATATATATATATATATATATATATATCTGTTTCTTTGCTGATAATTTTAAAATCATTATTTTGTAATTGAAAATCTAAAAAAGTTCAACATTTTATTAAAATGTCAAAAATAAATTGCTTTTAAAGTTGAAAGAATTAAAAGCAAATGTTCAACTAATTTAATAATAAGCGTAAGCGGTCTGAACTGAATATTCCAGATTTTAAGAGACCCGCAGGCCACAGAATTCAAAAGGAGCTTTAATATTTAATTTTTAACATTTTTTCGTTTTTTCTTGATTTTTCATATAAATGGATCGATCAGAAACGTCGAAAAATTGTGTTTTCACGTCTACCGTCATTTTTTTCAACTTTTCGAACCGTTGAAAATTTTTGGACCCTCCGACCCCAGAATTTAGGCGCTGCTCATGCAATGTATTTATCCAAAGTCAGCCTTCCCCATTTACAAAAGTTGAGATTTTTCACCTCCCCGATATTGCAACAAAAATACATCATTTTATGTACATTATGTTTGGTGCCATTTGTGGCCAAAAACCGACTTTTTACTCAAAATGTTTTGCTGTTATATTACGCGTATATTTGTGGGCAGACTTTCCTGGTTTCAAGCAGTATGCATAAAATCTAGAAAGTTTCATCTGGAAAGAGAGCCTCGTCAGAAAAAAAATTGATTCAAAAAAATTGTTCGCTCTTCAAAATCAATTTTTTCGCCCTTTTTCAAAAACTTTGACCTCTTCAACAAGATTCTCACATTGTGCAAGTAAAGCCAAAAAATTTTTGACCCCCTGCCCCTGATTTTTGGAAAAAATTGAATTTCTTGGCCGTTTTTAGGCGTAGGTCATTAACACCCCCTAAAACTGTCCGTGACCCCTCTCACAAATTCGGCCGTTACATAATGAGCACGATATCGGATAGACATTCAAAAATAATGTATCGCTGCTCGAAGGAATAAATTAAAATGCAGGTTTATCGATGCTACGAATAATTTGTGCGCATTCTACATAATTGTTGCAATTTAATAATTTATTTAAGAATAAATAATTTGAATTAATTTGGCGATTTCATTAATTTAATAATTTTAAATTTAATAATTTACCAAGTTTCTTGTACGTTTATGTGTTTAAATCAGGGCAACAAGACGAAGAAGGAGACGTATTTTACGACACAGCTTACAACGAACGTGAATTATCCAAGTTTGTCGACAAGTACTCCGATAGTCAACCAAAAATTAAAATTCTGAAGTGCGAATCGGAATCCATACATAGCAAATTAGCTTCTTTGAGAACCAAAAAAGTAGGCTTGTTATAAATAGTTTGATAGTTCCGGGCTGATTTTTATTTTTTGAATGTATTTTTAAATTTAAAACCTGGATAGTTTCGCGTGAAAATTTTTATTCATCGAAACTGTTCGTTACATCCGATCATTTTAGAATAACCAGAATTCTCCTTTTTTGGGTACTTTTTAAAATTATGTAAATGCAGGCCCGTATCCAGGATCCGGCTAGGGGGTGGACCCAACATAAATTAGGCTACAGTGCCCGCCACGAATGTTGACGCCCTAATATGCTTCACAGTATGATAGAGCTTGTTAAAGGATATACGTTTAACACGCCGGTCATGCGTGGGCCCGGAAATCGAGCGGTATGTTAAAGATATATCCTTTAATAAGCTCTATTATTCTGTGAAGCATATTAGAGCGTCAACATTCATGACGAGTACTGTGATAGGCTATCTCGGAAAATTCGTCGGGATACCTAGCCAATAGCGCATTTTTCGATATTTCTTCAGACAAGGTTTATAAATAAAGATAATAAATTTGATCTTTTATTGTGAAAGGAGGTTTTTTTGAATTTCAAAACGCTATGGAAAGTGTGTCCTACTATGTTAATACACTGCGTTTTGCCGGGACCGTTTGTGTTAGTGTGTATTGATTGGAAAAGTGCCTAATTCGTGGTTTGCATTATCCGTGTTCGACTGTATGCATAACTTGACCCACTACGGACGTGGGGGTCTGGTCGGACTCCCCTAGAATTTAAATGACCCCAACATTCGAAAGACTCAGAATAGAATTTTCTAAATTCTTTTCATTTTTTTCGCGATTTTTTATGCTAATATGTACATATTGTGTTTTTCGCCCTTTTTCTTTTGAAAAATTAGAACACTGACCCTTAGCTGCAACTGAAAATGAAAGTAAGGTTTGCAGCCGAAAATTCTTAATTCGAGAAAAGGTTTTTTCGGCATTTAAAGTGAAACTATCGATTGTTATTCATTAAGTTGCGAAAGAAGCTAAAATTTCAGAAAAATGGAATACCGCAGAATGCCTAAACAAGCGTGGGGCTTTCGACAATCGAAATCTGACACGCGCTTCTGCTCAAAAGCTTCGAACTAGATTCAATTGTACGATTATCGTTTGTATTAGAACAGTTTTCGCTTTTAGACGTCTATATTGTGCATTTTTTATTGTATTAAACACTGACAATCACACCTGGGCGTGGGGTTTGGGGGTATGCACCCCCTCAAGAAACCAAAATACCCCCAAAATTCAATTTTTGAAATTTTGTTCTTTTTTTCGCAATTTTTTGATGCCAATGGATAGTGCTCGATAAGAAACGTTGGAAAATAGTGTTTTTCGCCATACCACCATTTTGAAGGCCATTTTTTGACCTTTGAAAAATCTTGCACCCTCCAGAATTTTGGTGCCGCCCACCTAGTTATGCTGACAATCTTTCAATTTTATAAGACATTATTTATTTTTTGAACTTAATCTTTAGAAAAAGCTCGAGTACAAGATAAAAGAAGGAAGGGGCGCTTTATTGAACAGTTTGGCAAAAGGCGTTTCGGTCACTTCTGGACTAAAGACGGTAAGCACATCTTAACTTACATACTTTGATTGAATTTTATCATTATCTTAAATTTAGCAATGGCTTGTCATTGAAAGTGTCATATTGCATGTGTGAATAGTGAAGCAATGCAAGAGTGGAAAACAAATACACATACATGTAAGAGTGCAGGATGGGGATCCCCCTATCCAAAGTCGGTGGTCTCCCCCATCTTCCAAAGCCAGGAAATTTTTGATCTCCCCCACCTCTGATTTTTGGAAAAAATTGAATTTTCGGCTGTATGTGTCCAAAGATTGGAGAACTCGATATTTTGGTTGGGGGTCCCCAGCTATTTTCAAAAGGTGGGTTGGAATGACCTCCAATTTTTGGCCAAAAACACCAAAAAACAAGTACAAATAGCTAAAAAACGATTTTTTTTCAAAAATCGAGGTCACAAATTTTTGGACTTATGGAGAATTTAGAGTGGAAGGACGTTCAACTTTGGATGGGATCCCCAAACAATCCCTGTTGTATGTATGTACATGATCTTAGGGGTTTTATGGTTTTCAGTTACTCTCCCTCAAAATTTTTTGCTCTTTAAAAAAAGTCGTAGAAAAGGTGTTTCTTAAGCGTTTGGCAGTCCTTCGGCTAAAAAATTGTCAAATTTCGTCGTTTCGCTCCATTTGCGCATTTTTTGACTATATTTGATTCAGTTTACTCGAATTTGAAAATTTTCAATTTTTAAATTTTTGAAAATTTTATTTTTTTATTTATTCATTTATTTTATTTATTCGTTTATTATTTATTTATTAATTAATTCTTCTTATTCATTACCCATTTATTATTTATCTATTTATCAACAAAAAATTTTACGAGTTTTTGGTGCTTTTGACGCATACAGTGGTCGCCCTGAAAGATGACGCGCCATCACCAGTGATCGGACCGAGGCCTCGGCCTCGGCAAGCCTCGGCGTTTTTTGGAGCCTCGGCCTCGGCGCCGAGGGCGAAGCTGAAAAGTGCCGAGGCGCCGAGGGTTAAAATCAAATTTGAATAAGTTTAATATGTCCGTTGAATATTAACTATTTAGAATGCATCTGCAGTACAAAGGCTATTTTTTACCTATAGACTTTTCTTGTGGTTTCAGTCGCGTACCCAGTTACACAAAGTTACATACAGCAAAGTGCCAATTTATTATTCATGTGATGACTAAGTTTTAATTCTCATGCTTGCTACATGGATCGGAAACACACATTCCCGAAGGGAGGGGTGAGGGAGGTTTATTACCCCCCTCTCAGGGTACAAGACTCAAGTCACTGTCAGACGATTTTTGGTGAAAACCTTTTGAATATTTTTGAACCTAATTTTTACTAAGGCAAAAGTTCAGCTAACTATTAGAATTTCCCGAAGTGATACAGTATTTTTGAATGTAAGCAAGAGTAAATAGACAAACTGTCACTATAAAACATGCATGTAACAGCTCAAAATTTTCGGGAGGGGCTCCTCGGCATACATGTAACGGCTAGAAATTTCGGGTGGAGGATTAGCGACTCTGATTCTATGTCAAAAATGGCAAAAGCACCTCAAATAGCCAACAAAGAGCAAATTTTCGCCAAAAATGGGGAGGGTGGGTAAAAATTTTCTGACATTGGAGGGAAGGGTTAGGGGAGGACGTCCAACCCTGGGTGGGTGGGGAATTCCCCAAAGCCCTTCCTGTTACACGTATGGTTTTCGGCCATTTTTATGGGAGAGGGCATAAATGATTACGAATTTTCGGCCGAAAATCGCAAAAACGCACCTAAAAATGGCCAATAAATGCAGGTTTTGCCAAAAATCAATTTCGGCTCGTGCATTTTTTGGAGCCATTTTTATACAATGTTAAAATACTTTCTTGGACAAAGTGATATTAATTATATCGTTTTTCAGTATTTTTTAGGAAATTTCAAAAAATTTTCGGCGCTTCGCGCAAAATATCGCTAATATACTGTATTTAGATTGAAGCAGAGGCATTAAACACTCAAAAATCAATTTTTGTGTAATCTAGGCATCTTTATGCAGATTTAAATATCTTTTGTATCCGTTTATACTGTTTTTAAAAATTTTATGCAAAACAAGTACCTACTATTTAATAACTCAGCACATTTAGCCGTTCAAAGATAAAATTGACTAATTTATCCTGATGTTGCATTGGATTTCTAAGCACAGTAGTGCTTATTACAAGATTTAATTGGCATATTACAATATCTGTAATATTTCTGATTTTGTAGTACAAGTTGTTTTAGCTTTCTCAGTCAAGTTTTATGTGTAAATTTCATCAAAAGCTCATAAAAATTTCGGCGCTTCGCGCCAAATAATCTTATGAACTATATCCAGGCCGAATTATCACATTAAGGACCACGGTTTTTTGTATTCGGCAAAGATTTTTCATAATGTACAGAGACTTTTCAGGACTGTCTTTGTACATGCACAAAGATTTTTGGAGAGACAAAAACTGTAAAAAGGTGTAAAATTCCCGAAAATTTTCGGCGCATCAGTAATTGTCTGTCCTATATATCTTTAAAATAGAAGTTGCATTTAGAATGGAAAAAATGTCAAATATTCAGAAACCCAGGAATTAGCCAAGATACGCTACTGAAGGTCGAAAACCCCTGTTTTACCACACTAAATCGCTACTGTACCATACTATAATAGTACACAAAAATTTGCATGTACAAAATGTTCAAAGACTTTTGGATACCATTTTTGTACATGTAAAAAGGTATCTTGCACAAAAAAACACTGTTTAGGACTGCATGCCGGTTGCAGGTCACACACTGGCAGTATGTAAAAATGTGTATGTTTAAAAATATATTTATATAAAATATCTACAAAAATTTGTTCGCTCATACAAAGACACTACTTAATTTACTGGTCCCCCATTTTGGGATTTCACCCTTCCCTCAACTCTGGACCTTGGGAAACTATGATCGGAAAGTACGGTGCAGTTTCTGTCATATTACCTACCACACCAGAATTGGATGACTGAAAAAGCGTGTTTAAACATGCATTACTGCAAAAGCGAGCACAACAATGGCTACAGTTCTGTCTTTACTTAGCTTATTTCGTTTGTTCGTTTATTTCTTTGACACTGTTTTCTTATTTATGTATAGTAATAAAAGTTTTTAAGTGCTTGTTCAGCCATATTTTTTTATTAACTTTTCCAAGTCTTCAACGGCAACTTGTTAAATTAAGTATGCTTTCATTTTGCTGACTTTATTCAATAAATCCTTCACACATTTAATCTACTATTATTGAAAATGACATTCGATAAAGTTTCAATATTACGATTATTCTCTAGCTCATGTGCATACAAAATATTCTAAGAGCACTATTTATGGGTATAGGTATATAAGCTTGACCCTCGGCATTACCCTCGGCCTCGGCCGAGGCAAGGATTTCAAGGCGCCTCGGCCTCGGCCGAGGTCGAGGGTCCAAAAAGTACCCTCGGTCCGATCACTGGCCATCACCCTCAGAATTATAATGGATGGTGCGTCACGCGAGCGCCGCGTTACGTCCATCATGCGCCATCATCTCTTTTTCTATTCAGCGCCATTAATCTCCATCATCCTGTTAATCTGGCGATGCGGATGGCGCAATTTAGCTATTAATAGCGCCAACAAGAAAGCGCGCACGTGAATGCTGGCGCGCTTCCTTCTTGTTGGTGCTATTAATAGCTAAATTGCAGCCGTCCGCATCGCCAGATGCTGAGGTGATGGAGGTTAATGGCGCTGAATAAAAGAGAGTGATGCGCATGATGGGCGTAGGCATCGCTCGCGACGCACCATCCATTATAATTCTGAGGATGATGGCGCGTCATCTTTCATGGCGACCACTGTATCTATCGTTTTCGAGTGCTTTCAAGTGCTTTATACGCTCTGCATATGCTTACTTACATATTATGTATGGTTAAAGGAAGATGAAAATTTCTGTTTTTTCAATTTTCGAAAAAATTTGACGGCTAAGAATGTGCAAGTTCATTGTCGCGTACGCACAAGATCAAAAGCTCTGGGAGGGGTAAACCGGGTTATCTTGGGGAAGGGGTGCTAAATGGGTAATTTTTTACCTATATAATGTCAAATTTTTGCATTTAATAAGTCGTATTTGATTTTTCATGAACATTTATTGTTAAGTTTAATGGAAAGATTAATAATAAGGGCAATGGAATGACCTGCAACATTAAATTTATACAAAATAAAAGAAAAATGTCTGGACGAATGAATTAAATATCCTACTGCTCTAAAAGAAAGATACTTGAAATTACACTGTCAGACGTTATTTGACGTTTTTTCATGGTATAAGCAATCGTTTTTGGTCCAAAATGGCTTAAGGAGTATGCCTTCTAGAAGTCGTGGTAGGGGGATATCCCTTTCCTCAGTGTGCATGTGTTTTATGTATCCTTTATGGCGCTCAAAAGGGCGAAGGAACTACTACATAATTTCATAATTTATTTCCAAATACGTAGCTTTTGGGACAGTTAATTAAACAGTAACAGAACTTGTAGATATTGGACATGGAGAATAGCAGCAGACTGACCTCGATTAACGAGAAGCTGAAACTAGATCGGCAAACGACTGTTCAACGCATCAGGTCATACCGGTCTGTAAGTTGTTTGTTTATATTATGCTTTGCACACAGGGGCATAGAGAGGGGTATCTCCCCTCCCTCCAGATTTTGAAAAAGTGGGTACTGTTCAGTGTTTTTTTGCACACGGTCCGTTTGTACATGTACAAAGATGGTCCCCCAAAAGTCTTTGTACATTTTATACATAAAAATTTTTGTTTACTATAATATAGTATAGTAGCGATTTTAGTGTGGTAAAACAGGGTTTTCGATCTTTGGTAGTGTATTTTAGCTAATTTTTGGGTTTCTAACGCCGAAATTCACTGAAAATAGTCTCAAAACGGCTCGAAGCGCCAAAAAATTCGACATTTTTCCATTCTAAGTCCAAATTCTGCCATTGTAAAGATATTTAGGACAAACGGTTTTACCCCTCTCTATGCCCTTGAATTTTACACCTTTTTACAGTTTTTGTCTTCCCGAAAACTTTGTACGTTTTGTACACACAAATCTTTGGGTACTATAATATGGTATAGTAGCGATTTTAGTGTGGTAAAAACAGAGTTGTTCGACTTTTGGTTAGAGCTGCACACTTTGCAAATTTTACTACCCGGGTACCCGCCTATTTCATTACCCGGGTAATTCGGGTACCAGGGTAGGACCTTAGATAAAAGAGAATGCAGTGAACATCGTTTATTTACGGTTGACAGTGAGGTCTAGGGCAAAGTGATATTTAAGCAATGAAATTATTGAAAAATTAATGCAAGATTAAATAGAATCAAGGCTTTAATCTGAAGAATTCGTATGCATTTAATGAAATTTAAGTCATTTTCATAATTCAAAGCAAAAAATTGTGAAGCAGGTTTTGTACATATCTTCATAGCGTCATTAAAACATTTGCAGCAGGAAAACACATTGACGAAAAGCAATTTTGAAATCAACCGGTAATGAAAATTTATTCAAAAACAAGTCTAAGTCTATCTGGAGCTGACTGCAGAGACGTAGTCAGAATTTTGGTTCGGGGGCATAAACGTTTTCGTGTAGAATTTACGGCCTTTCTATTGACAAACAGTTCGGAATTCATAAGTGGCGCGAAGTGCCAAGAAATTTAGTCATTTTTTCCACCCTTAACAGTTTGTAGCTCTGTGAATACTAATAATCTGACAGAGCAGAAAATTATCAAATTTGTACTAAACAGTTTTGACAATTCAAGCTTCTAACAAGAAAACTGCGAATTACGAACTTTGAATGAAGATATTTTGAGTGATTCAGGCTTTTAAACGCAATGCTGGAGGTTTACAAAAAAAGAACAGTAACTGGCGGCGCTATGCGCCCGAAAAATTTTAACGTTTTTGCACATTAAACTCAATTTATACCGCTTAAATCATACAAAACAGACAAATTAATGCCGGCGCGAAACGCCGGGAAATTTTCTAGAAATTCCTAACCCTTTTACCTGGCTTGTTCTCCCTTAAATCTCGTTGCACATGTACAACGAGATTTTATGGCTGCGGGACGTCTGGGGTGGCGAGCGGGATCCGGGGCAGAGTCCCGGAAAATTTTGTAAAAAAACATTTTTATGTTAAATAGTAACATTAAAATTTTCGCAAAATCGGCCAAATCTAGCTTCGGAAGCAAGCTCAAAAACACTTGAAATTGATGAACTCCTACATTGCAAAAACTGATCTAAAATGCGTTTTTCGACCTCTGCTGGGTACATAGCGCAGCAACGGGTCGCTGCCAATAAGATATAGAAAGATGTGTCCATGAAAATTTTGTTCTTACCGTTTTCAGGCCCATTAGTGGCCTTCTAATTAACAAAATGCAGTTTATAGAACAAGAAATGCGCAAAAAACATAAGAAAATTTGGTCATTCCTTTCAATCAAAATAGGATTATGTGTCCTTGTAAAGAAAGATGGAAACAAGGAATAGACAAACTGGTACACAAAAGACAAACAAAGCAGAGAATAGACAAACTGGTTCGCAATCATTTTCGCAGTTTTACTATCATGCTCAACAAGCATGCGCAGTTTCATTCAACGAACAAATAGTGCATTAAATTACTAAAGTGATGTGGAGTGCTGGATTATTTTAGCTGATTCGAGCTTTTAAATTTGTTGGATCTATATAGCAATAAATAATAATGACTCGGCGCGGAAAATTTTGGAGTTTTTACCTTTTAGAACTTAGTTTTCTGGACATACATCATTGCAACAAAAAAATCAACAATATTTCTGAAAAATTTCGGGGGGCAGGTACCCCCAATGCCCCCTGGCTACGCCTATGGCTGACTGCATTTGGAACATCGATAGGCTTTGAACTAGGTCTGACTAAAACAGTTGCGCGCACGATGTGAATAGAAGTTGCAGTTTAAATTTATATAATGGTCACTGAAGTGAATGAATTATAAAAAAGCGTCGCTAACAGATAATTTCTTGTTTAAATTTGTTTACAATGAAGAATAAGAATTCGGCACAAATAAAATAATGTAACTAAAGAGCTGAATAATGGAATATGCCTAGACCGTATGCGCGATATATTGTGAAAATAGAAAATATTAACAGACTCGCTTATTTAACATTTTACGGTTGATTATATCAAATCATATTTACATTGTGATTCAGTCGCACTTTAGAAGCAATATGTTTCTAGCTATCTAATTCAATTCTCAGCACATGTTGCATAACTGCAGTGCTATTTTCCATTTATATTAGGGGATTCGGGTACCCGGGTAGTAAAATTATTTTTCTACCCGGGTACCCGTTCGGGTACCCGCGTGCAGCTCTACTTTTGGTAGTGTATTTTAGCTAATTTCTGGGTCTCTAAGGGCAAAAATCCCTATGAAACGTCTTAAAACGGCACGAAGCGCCGAAAAATTTGGCATTTTTCTTTTAAAATGCACTGTCTGCCGTTATAAAGATATATAGAACGACACAATTACTCATTTCGGCGCGAAGCGCCGGAAATTTCCACGAATTTCAGATCCTTTCTGCAATTTTTGTCCTCCCAAAAATCTTTGTACATGTACAAAGACGGTCTCGAAAAGTCTTTGTACATCGGGAAAAATCTTTGCCGAATACAAAAAAACAGTGGTACTGTCAGGCGATTTTGGTGATACGTAAGTTACTGCTGGGAAAATTTGGATTTTATAATGAGTTAGTGCAGCGGAGTTGACTAAAAGTTCAGTCAATGTGGCCAGTTTACTGCAAGAGTATAAGTTTTTCCATAGTCTTACGCTTTTTCCAATTGTTTGTCACCTAATAGTGAGTTATCCACTTAATGCGTTGTTTAAAATAAGCAGTTTTTTGAAGAAATACATTGCAGAACTATAGGTATTCATCTACCTTCTGACTTCAAGAACAGTATTTTTTGTACAAGGTCCCTTTGTACGTGTACAAAGATGGTCCTCAAAAGTCTTTGTACATTTTGTACATGCAAATTTTTGGGTGCCGTTATTATAGTATAGTAGCGTTTTCGGTGCAATTAAACATGGTTTTTCGACTTTTGGTAGTGTTTTTAGCCAATTTGTGGGTTTCTGGTGACAAAAAATATTGAAAATTGTCTCAAAACGGCGCGAAGCGCCGAAAATTTCCGTATTTCTGCTTTCTAAATGCAATTTCTGTCATTATAAAGACATATAGAACAAACAGTTGATCATTTCGGCGCGAAGCGCTGAAAATATTTGGGAATGTCAGACTTTTTACAATTTTAGTCATCCCAAAAATCTTTGTACATGTACAAAAGACGGTCTCAAAAAGTCTTTGTTCATCGGAAAAAATTTTTGCTGAATTCAAAAAAACCGCCCTCAATAATGACATGTTAATATGTTCAAGCAAATGAAAATATCAATAAAATACTAGGTAAAAACGCATGTAATGTATGATCCATGTTTACTATATGAACCTTTTTAAATTTCACCCTCCTCTGGCCACTTCTACCTTGCCCACCTCCGATGCTTTGGCCTAACTGTAAGTCAGTATCATATTTTTGAAATTTTCCACCACCTACATTATATTGATTTTTATAAATAAATTTATATAGCACAGGAATGCAGCTTAACAATTTTCTTCCAGCAATTCTACACTAATTAAGCTGAACTTACGACGATGTTTAGACATGCACAGCGTGGTAATTCTGAGGAGTAAAATTTCAAACTTCCTTTTTAGGCCCAAAAATGATGGATACACGGTCGAAAACATCGCTTTTTGGCGTTTCTGACGATGCTCTTTCTAGAACGAAAAAGGCTTAGCCGACCTTCTGATTTAAGGAAGGACGAAAATTTTTGAGTTGTATATCTCAACAATTAATTTCGGATAGACAAAAATAATAGTGTTTTTCGAACTTTTCTCAACGAGATCTTTACATTGGTGAGAGGGAAAATTTCAAAAAATCAAATTTGATTTCGATTAAGCGCCTAAAAATTTTAGGTTTATCAGCTCAGAAGGATGTGCTAAAATCTATCGATCCGTCAGATACACTTTAAGATACTCAAATTTTCTCATTTGAGGGACCCTTTTAGAAAATATTCGTACTCCCAAAATTTTGGGGAGGACTAGTCCCCCAGTTCCCCTACAGCTATGTACGCCACTGCATAAAAACAGAAAATTTCGAAATAAATCGAACAAATTGAGCAAAATATAGGCAAAACATGAGTATGTAAATGGTGCGAAACGCCGAAAATTTGGCACTTTTGAGCAAATAGATACATAGCTAAAAACGCTTAAAAAACATCTTTTCCACAAATTTTTCAGAAACTTCTGGAAAATCACGAATTTTGAGGGGCTGGCTCCCCCAAGATCATGTAATGATGATGTCCTCTTTTATAAAGTTGCATAAGTGTTCATATTTTGTGGTATGAGAACTGTATGTGTATCCTTGAAAACAATATCAATTCGCTTATAATTCTAACCTACATATATTGGTTGGCTGCAGAAGGCTGACGGAATTTGCGAGTTTTGCTTGGCTACAAGATGTAGTACATTACATAATGAAGTAGTTGAAGTGAGAAAAAATGTAAACAAATTAATTTAAAAAGACTGATTTCTTACTTTTCTTGACTGTGAGTCTTTTTGTTTTCACATGGTTAGAAATATTAGTGCTGTCTGTCTTATATTGCACAATGAGGTCGTTAAACTCAGAAAAATGTAAACAAATTATTTTAAAATGACTGATTGCTTACTTTTTTTAACTACCCGTGAGTCTTTCGTTTTATCTTTGTTAGAAATATTAGATGTCATATGTTGCACAATGAAGTACTTAAACTGAGAAAAAATGTAAACAAATAATTTTAAAAAGACTGATTTCTTACTTTCTTTAACTTTCTGTGAGTCATTTCGTTTACACGTGGATACAAAAATTAGTTTGTCTTACATTGCACAATTAGGTCGTTGAACTCAGGAAAATGTGAACAAATTATTTAAAAATCTGATTTCTCACTTTTCTTAACTGTCGTGAGTCTTTTCGTTTAATTGGGGTTTAAAACTATTAGTATTGTATTGGACAATGAAGTATATATACGAGGGGTGTCCCCAGTGTTTTTTTGTACAAGATCCGTTTGTACATGTACAAAGATGGTCCCTAAAAGTCTTTGTACATTTCGTACACACAAATTTTTGGGTACTATAATATGGTACAGTAGCGATTTTAGTGTGGCAAAAACAGAGTTGTTCGACCTTTGGTCACGTATTTTAGCAATTTCTAGGTTTCTGAGGACAAAAATCAGTAATAATCGTCTCAAAACGGCACGAAGCGCCAAAAAATTTAGCATTCCACCTTTCAAAATGCAATTTCTGAACTTATAAAGATATATAGAACACACAATTGCTCATTTCGGCGCGGAGCGCTGAGAATTTTTGCGAATTTCGAACCTTTTTTGCAGTTTTTGTCTTCCAAAAAATCTTTGTACATGTACAAAGGCGGTCCCCAAAAGTCTTTGTACATCGCGAAAAATCTTTGCCGAATACAAAAAACCGTGGGTGTCCCATACATAAGTCCTTAGCTTTTTGAGAAGGCAATTGCTAGATGCCAACAAACATTGTATTTTTCAGTATAGGCATCACAGATGTTATAGAAATTCTGTTTCGGAAATTTCTTATCACTATTTTTCATCAGTAGTTACATGTACGGCTAGAAACGTCTGCACTGTAAGTGAAATACTTTTAATTCAGTGTTAATTTTTTTATTTTCTTTCAAATTTGAAAATTTTTGAATTTTCCTCAGAATTTTCACTTTTTCATACGCGCTCCTATCCGCAGTTTTTATCAGCGAGTTACTTTTTTCGGCTTTTTAAAATTTTTCATGTCGATGCTTATTAGATTTTTCCTAACGATTTCGAACCGAAACTAGGAAAAATGACTGTTGCTTCAAAAGCGACCGGAAGGAATTCCTGACTAACCTTTTAAAGGCAATCGAATCCTTGTCAACGCCAATTTTTCGATTTTTTCGCAATTTTCGAAATATGTACGTATGAAATAGTTTTTATTAAATAATGAAAATTAGATGAATAATTACAAAAAGTAATGAAAATCAAAACTAATGAAAATTGATAGATTTTCGGATGTTAACTTTTCAGAAAAATTTGAAATCGATATCCGACGCGTCCATTAATGCCCATTCAAAGCCCCTAACACCGACGAACGGCAAATTACGCCGTGAAAAGACGACCGGAAGCAAAGTTGAAAATCGATCATCGAGTCGAAATTCGATCACTCCCACCGTACCCGTATCAACTCCCACCGTGCTCATATCAGCTCCCACTGTAATCCCACCCAACGCTTCGCCCGCTCCCACCGCGACTCCCACCGTCGCCACCCCGATTCCCCCCGCCCCACCGCCGCCTCCCCCAATAAGCGCGCTATTATCGCTCGGCGGCCAAATGGCCGAAACGCCCAATTTCAAATTACAAATTCCGAAAAATGGGCCGAATTCGTCGGCCCGGTTCCCCGTTTCGCCCGAACGATTTAAAACCTCGCCCACGCCGCACGAATCGATAACGGCGGCGATAAAATCGGGTCAGTTTAAACTGAAAAAAGTAGTCAGCGACGACGACGCCGCGGCGGCGGCGTCGCGCGAAAATCGCCCGGGTCGCAAGACGCTTCGCGTTTTCGGCGCCGGCGACGCGAACGCCCGTTTGTTGGCCGAAATGATGAGCAAGATAAGAAAAATGACGCGCGACGATTCGCCGTCGTCGTCGGATAGGGAGGGAAGCGTCGACGATTTTGACGCCGATTGAATCGTAATCGTCGCGTTCGGACGCATGCGCAGCGTGGGAATTCTGGGGGGCTTGAACTAAAAATTTTTGGGGACCCGCGTGGCGCTAAACTGGCACAAATCCAAAAAACACGCCAAAGAATTAATTCTGGGGTTCTATCGATTTTGGGGTCTAAAAACAAAATTTTTTGACATGTTCTGGACGATAAAAACATGAACATTTCTAGAAAAATTCAATGAAATTCAGACAAAATATAGTAAAAAATGGCTGTTTGGCGCGAAGCGTCGAGAAAATTGGCTCTTTTGAACTATAAGATTGCTAAAAACGCTTAAACCAGGACGTTTTATATGATTTTTAGTTGGAAAATCACAGATTCTGGGAAATAGGGTGAAAGTATTTTGTGGGATCTGCCTCCTAAAATCATTACTTTTGTTTTATGGATAAACTGACGCAGAGAGGAGTAACATTGAAGATTTCATAACCTGTAAGCAAACAAGAACAGCGATCGAATTCTGGGGTCGACGGATGAGGCGAAAATCGCAAAATCGCGAAAAAAAGATCAAAAATTTAATTACTATGGAACCATTCGGGTTCTGGGGGTCTAAAAGGTCCTCGTGTCCCCGAAAGGGTTGATAAAGTCGGAATTGTTTAATTTTTTATTTTGGAGAATGTTCGAATTCCCTAGTCTCCAAAATTTACTGGCACTATCTCTGGGGGAACGGGGGTTCGGACCCCCAAAAATCAGAAAAATCGGAAAAATAGGACTTTTTAAACGTCATTTTGTGCTATTTTTGGCCTTTTTGGGCTTAGTCCCTCCAAAATTGGTGTTGGTTCCGCCCCCCAAATAGGACGGCCAGCAACGTGCCTGAAAATTTATGCATTGTGCCCATGTATATGATAGTACATTATTTCTTACATAATATCCCTATGTGCGCATGTGTTATCTTAACATATCTGTATCTTGTTTGTTAGTAGTTAACGTAAGTATAGTCTGTTTCAATCCTGAATAGTTTTTGCTTATTAAATGGTCAATTTTTCTTTGATTATCCCTCAACTCTCAGTTCTGGCCACTATAATGGGAGATAAATAAACTAGAGGTACGCAGTTCAGAGTCATATTTCATGGCAAAGTAAAAATTCCATTCTGCGTATTTGCTAATTTTCTGGCCTGAACATTTTTTGAAATGCCTTTTTCATCGTCATTTTGATATTTTTTAAGTTATAACCGAAGCTATCAGAAAGTGGCGTCTTTTACTCCCAGCTTCCAGAATTTTTATGAAGAAAAAATAGTCCCTCGAAAATTATCTGGCCGTTTTTCATGCGTATTGATCCCTTCATTGTGCTAATATGTTAACAATTGATTTAAGTATTATCTGCCCAAATTTGCAGCTTGTGAAAACGGACTGTGCTTGCTTACCATCTATTTGCCTATCGATAAGTTTTAAATTTTTTATTTGAAAGTAGCGATCGCGGCTGGCCGATACAATGACAGAATTTTGCGTTGTTTGGTTGATTTATCGATCATGTGCGTCAGGCGTTCCAAGAGTTAAGGATCCCTTCCTGCCTAAGCCCTCCTTATCCACAAAAAGACTTCGAACTCCATCTCGATTTTCCGGCACTTGATTAGGTTCCTAAAGCCCACTACTGACATATGCGATATAGCGTGTTTCGACGTTTAACCATACGTGGGCAGCACCAAAATTCTGGGGGTGCAAGATTTTTCAAAAGGTCAAAAAATGGCCTTAAAAATGGTGGTATGGCGAAAAATCACCATTTTTAAACGTTTCTCATCCATTATAATCAAAAATTGCGAAAAAAACAAAATTTCAAAAAAATTGAATTCTGGGGGTTTGGTTTCGGGGGTATATTGGCTTCTCGGGGGCGAATACCCCCAAACCCCCGACGCCCAGGTGTGCGTTTAACCCAATACATGTGCGCGGGGGTCCGCGGTCTCCCTCCGAAAATCCGGTGGATATCCTCAAAATTCGATATAATCCCAACATTGAATTTTCGGTGCTATTTTTTGCAGTTTTGCCCCTTCGGATCACTGAAAAAAATTCAAAATCATTTCTGTGTAGGATTTAAACAATGTTCCTAATTTTTTTGGGTTTAGCAGAAATCGGGTGGAGGGTGGGACCGCACGTACTTTTCAAATTCTTTTTTGTTTTTTCTCGATGATGCCAATGGGTAGTGCTCGATGACAAACGTTGAAAAATGGCGTTTTCCGCCATTTACCATTTTTAAGACCATTTTTTGACCTTAAAAAATCTTGATCCCCCCGAATCTTGGTGCTGCCCTGCCCACCTATGGTTGGGACGTAGGCGTAAAGGGGGAGGGGCTGGGGGTTATGCAACCCCCAGAACGACGAATACCCACCAAAAACCGAATTTCCCCCTTGAATTCAATTTTTGGAATTTTTAAAATTTTTTTCGCTGCGCAAATGGGTAATGCTCAATGTGAATCGTTGAAAAATGGCGGCATTTTCGCTATACCGCCATTTTTAAGACTATGTTTTGACCTTTTGCACCCCCTTTCCCTAGAATTTCGGTGTTGCGAAACTATGGTTGGGACTGAAATTACTGTTTCATTCCCCGAATTCATACATTTGTGAGTTATAACCATACGTGGGCAGCAAGAAAATTCTGGGGGGTGCAATATTTTTCAAAGGTCAAAAAATGGCCTTAAAAATGGTGGTATGGCGGAAAAACACCATTTTTCGATGTTTCTCATCGAGCACTATCCATTGGCATCAAAAAATTGCGAAAAAAGCGAAAAAAATTTGAAAAGTTGTGCTAAAATGATTGACTTTGTTTCAAAGGCTATGAAAAGCGTCGATGTTTGTGGCTCGCAAACTGCTAACAAAGTAAAGAAATGAAAAAAACGATAAAAGATGCCCGAAATCACTAAGGAATTCATATCTATCTTCACATATCTCGCTAGCTATGCTGGGCGAATGGAGGCGAGTCTGGGTTGCGGTGCGGGTTTTAGACCTCCGAAATCCGATATACTCTCCGCAGAATGCGGCAGACACCCAGAATTGAAGTTTTTAGCGATCTTGTCTCCATCAAAATCTTAAGAATTTTGTCGCTGCCCATTTATGGAGGCTCCCCTAAACCCCTATGATTTCATTATATTTTCAAAGTATTGCTCGCATAACTTTTTTCGAATCAAATTTTGAAGGTTTTCGTCTTTTGGCATCTTGGAAATAGCCAACTTCTGTCTTTGTTTGTGTACATATGCTTATACTGATAAAATTGTTTCGAATCGGTTGGTACCAATTGAACGTATATGCTTCTAACCGCTGCTTATTTTGATTTTCAAGATATGGTGCTTTCGAATCAATGCTTTGCTCATTATTATGCTGTTTTTTGCTTGCTCCGACTCTTTTATCGTAGTGCATACATAATAAATGAGTTAACAACATTATACATAGTATGCACACGCGGACGTGGGGGGAGGGCTTTGGGGTGTATGTCCCTCCCCCGAGAAACCAAAATACTTCCCCCAGAAATCAAAATACCCCTCAGATTTCAATTTTTGAAATTTCTTTATGTTTTTTGCGCAATTTTTTGATGCCAATTGATAGTGCTCGATGAGAAACGTTGAAAAATGATTTTTTGCCATACCACCACATCTGGGCGTGGGGGGGGTTCAGTCCTCCTCCCCGAGAAACCAAAATACCCCCAAGCTCAAAATTTTCCAGCGCTTTTCGCTGGGTTTCTCATTCTCCATCTTTTTTCTTACCTTAGAAGCCCAGATTTGACTTCAAAATAGCGAATATGTCAAAAATTTTCGGCCAGAATTCAATTTTTAAAATTTTTTCTTGTTTTTTTTTCTAAGCAATTTTTTCATGCCAATGGATAGTGCTCGATGAGAAACGTCGAAAAATGGTGTTTGTTTCGCCATACCACAATTTTTAAGGCAATTTTTTTATCTTTGAAAATTCTTGCACCCCAACCCCAGAATTTTCTTGCTGCCCACGTATGCATACCACACGGGGCGTGGGGGGTATGCACCCCCAGAAGTTAAAATACCCCCTCCCCTAGAAATCAAATTTTGAAATTTTTTTGTTGCTTTTTTAGCAATTTTTTGATGCCACTGGATAGTGCTCAATGAGACGTCGAAAAATGGTGTTTTTTCGCCATACGACCACTTTTAAGACCATTTGTTGACCTTTGAAAAGTCCCCCCCCCTCCCAGCAATTTTTTCGCTTCCCTCCCAGAATTTCGGTGCTGCCCACCTGTGATGCATACCACCATTTTTTAGGCCATTTTTTACCTTTAAAAAGTCTTGCACCCCCGAAAATTTTGGTGCCACCCATCTATGGTATGCAATGCACACTCCCCCAGAAGGTCGAATACCCCCCAGAAACCAAAACACCCCCGGAATGCAATTTTCGCAATTTTTGATGCCAATGGATTGCGCTCGATGAGAAACGTCAAAAAATGGTTTTTCGCCATACCACTATTTTTGAGGCCATTTTTTGACCTTCAAAAAATCTTGCAACCCCAGAATTTCGGTGCCGACCACCCTTGGTATGCACCGTCTCCCAGAAGGCCGAATACCCCTCAGAAACCAAAGTACCCTCCAGAATTCAATTTTTGAACTTTTTTCGGAATTTTTGATGCCAATAGATAGTGCTCGATGAGAAACGTTGAAAATGGTGTTTTTTCGCCATACTAGCATTTTTAAGGCAATTTTTTGACCTTTGGAAAAATCTTGCACACCCTGGTGCCGCCCACCACTGTTTTCTTTTTTTGTACAAAAAACTTCGATTTTTGTGTACAACCGAAAATCGGCCAAAAACTGCCTATACTTTGTGTACAAAGATGGCTCAAAAATCTTTGTACCGGCCTCAAAATCTTTGTTCCGTACAAAAATAAAAACAGTGCGCCCACCTATGCCTACCACCATACGTGGGCAGCAAGAAAATTCTGTGAGGAAGGGATACAAGATTTTTCAAACGTCCAAAAATGGCCTTGAAAATGATCGTATGGCGAAAAAAACACCATTTTTTGACGTTTCTCATTGAACACTATCCATTGGCATCAAAAAATTGCGAAAAACTAAAACAATTTTCAAAAAATGAATTCTTGGGGGATATTTTGATCTCTGGAGGGGATATTTTGGTTTCTTGGGGGGGGGCATACCCCCAAGCCCAGGTGTGCCTATCATCATTTTTAAATGTATTTTTTCACCTTTAAAAAATCTTGCACCCCCAAAGTTTTGGTGCTGCCCTGCCCACCTATAATAGTATGTTTCAGGAAATCGCAATCTAGCTTCAATGTAATGCGCAGTATCGTGAATTTCGCTCCAGTTTGAACCGCTTGTTTAATCGATTTACGATGCCTTGATAATTGTGATTTGTGCACTAAGGTTTCGTGAAACATGCCTACTATGTACTATATGACAAAAACTTAAGAGCATGGACCCACATTTGACCGGAGCCAAATTCTGTGGGGTCAGATGGGGCGAAATTGCCGAAAATTCAATTTTGGGGGTTAACGATTTTCAAGGGTGCACTGGCGCCAATCATTCAATTTAAGTACCTACAACTTCAATTGAACGATTGGCTCCAATGTACAATCCGTGGAGGGGCTACGCTCACACGTGGGCGTGGGTATGCACTTCCCCAGAAACCAAAATACCCCCGAGAATTCCATTTTTGAATTTTGTTTTTTTCGCAATTTTTTGACCCCAATGGTTAGTGCTTGATGAGAAACGTTGAAACATGGCGTTTTTCCGCCATACCACATGTAAGACCATTTTTTGACCTTTGAAAAACCTTTCAACCCCGTTAGAATTTTGGTGCTGCACCCACCTATGGCTGCGCTTGATTTTTCATATCGTCTGGCGCGCATGCCTGCGTAGGTCATTAGAGCTATCCATCCCCCCTTCAGCCGCCAAACCTTAAGTCTGCCTCGTATATTCTAACAATACCTGCATGGTGCTGGTTGTCATAGGACAAAAACTTCAATTTTACAGTCTGTCTCACACTGAGCATAAATTTTAAAACTTGCCCACATATTGCGCCAATTTAATAGGTGGGTAGGTACACAATTTTCTGTATTCGGCAAAGAGTTTTCCCGATGTAGAAAGACTTTTCGAGACCGTCTCTGTACATGTACAAAAGATTTTTGGGAAGACAAAAATTGCAAAAAAAGTGTGAAATTCGCAAAAATTTACGGCGAATGTGTATTCTATATATCTTTATAATATTAGAAATTGATTTCCAGAAGGAAAAATGTCAAATTTTTCGGCGCGTCGCGCCATTTTAAGCGCGATTCTTAGTGATTTTTGCCCTTAGAGACCCAGAAATTAGCTAAAATACACTACCAAAAGTCGAACAACTCTGTTTTTATCACACTAAAATCGCGGCTGTACCATATTACAGTACTCCAAAATTTGTGTGTACATGTACAAAGATTTTTGGGAAGACAAAAACTGTAAAAAGGAGTAAAATTCAAAATAATTCTCGGCGCTTCGCGCCGAAATGAGTATTATTTGTCCTATGTATCTTCAAAAATGCAGAATTTGCATTTACAGTCAAGACCACAAGTAACGTCGCTCAAGCGCAGGCACGACAGGTAACGAGGCGCCTGTGACCCATACGTGGGCAGCAAGAAAATTCTGGGGGGTGCAAGATTTTTTTGAAGGTCGAAAAATGGCCTTAAAATGGTGGTATGGCGATAAAAACACCATTTTTCGACGTTTCTCATCAAGCACTATCCATTGGCATCAAAAAATTGCGAAAAAAACGAAAAAAATTTTCAAAAATTGAATTCTGGGGGGGGTATTTTGATTTCTGGGGGGGGGGTATTTTGGTTTCTGGGGGGGTGCATACCCCCCCAAACCCCCCCCACGCCCAGGTGTGCTGTGACCTGCCTGTGAATCGGCCAAAATTTTATATTGGTAAACACGCCCGTCGAACGAAAATTGCCTGTGCGATGCCTGTCACTTTGACAGCCAGGCGCCTGTAGGACATGCGCTTGAGCGACGTTACTTGTGGTCTTGACTGTAGAATGTAAAAATGTCAAATTTTTCGGCGCTACGCGCCGTTTGAGACAATTTTTAGTAAGTTTTGGCGTCAGAAAGCCAGAAATTAGCTAAAATACACTACCAAAGATCGGAAACCCTGTTTTATCACACTAAAATCGCTAATGTACTATATTAGAGTACACAAAAATTTGCATGTACAAAATGTACAAAGACTTTTGGGGAACATCTTTGTATATGTGCAAACGGACCTTGTACAAAAAAAAGCTGGCTAGGTATCTTATCATAACTAAAATTGCAATCTGTCAATTTGATAGGTTTAAAGATTAACTCACGAAACATTTTGGATGGGCCACCATAATTCTTGATTCGATTTAAATGGATTATGAAAGCTGTTTGATTAGAAGCATCAATGACTATACTGTGCATAGCAATCGGTAAGCATAAGAAGTTCTACTAATAGAAAATTGTATTACAGTAGACTACCTGAGCACCAATCTTGCAGTTGCTCGCTGAGTCGCTGAAAATCGATTTCCATGCAAATGGTTTCAGGAAATAAAAATAGATCATACATATAGCATATAATGTATCAGGTTTAGCAAATAGAACGAGAATTTACTACGGCAAAAATAACACATATACAAATACAGTAAGTATACGTACAATAAGCAGATATGGCAGGCGTACAAGTTTACATTAATAACACGCGACAAAAATAATAGTAAGTAAATACTCATTTATTTTTCCCGATGTACAAAGACTTTGGGACCGTCTTTGTACATGTACAAAGATTTTTGGGAAGACAAAAATTGCAAAAAAGATCTGAAATTCGCAAAAAGCGCCAAAATGAGTAATTGTGTGTTCTATATATCATTTTATAATGGCAGAAATTGCATTTCAAAAGGAAAACTGACAATTTTTTTGGGCGCTTCGCGCCGTTTTAAGACGATTCTTAATGATTTTTGCCCTTAGAGACCCAGAAATTAGTTAAAAGACTACCAAAAGTCGAACAACTCTGTTTGTACCACACTAAAATCGCCACTGTACCATATTATGGTACCCAAAAATTCGTGTGTACAAAATGTACAAAGATTTTTGGGAAAACAGAAACTGTAAAGAGGTGTGAAATTCCCATCCTATATAGCTCTAAAATGGCAGAATTCGCATTTAGAATAGAAAAATGTCTAATTTTTCGGCGCTTCGCGCCGTTTTAAGACAATTTTTTTAGTAATTTTTGGCGTCAGCAACCCAGAAATTAGCTGAAATACTCTATCAAAGATCAAAAACCCTGTTTTACCGCACTAAAATCGTTACTGTACCATATAATAGTACACAAAAATTTGCATGCACAAAATGTACAAAGACTTTTGGGGACCGTCTTTGTACATGTACAAACGGACGTTGTACAAAAAACACTGAATACATAGTACAGTAGGCACTTTTGTAGCCACGATTAACATGTACTGCAAATTACCGGAATAAGCTTCGTTTGTTGTTCTAAACAAAAGAGCATGACACTATATAACTATTTTAAACAATTATTTCTCAGAAAAAGAACTCACGGATTTATGGTCGGTGTGCAAATCAGTCTTATTAGAAATTTCTCTCGTCAAATGTTCCGACAGAGCACGCATTTGTTCCTCGTAATTCCGTTTCGTTGTCTCGGCTTCATCCTAAATTAAACCGCGATTAATAGTCAAAACTATTGATTTTACTTAATATCCATTATTCATGCCTTACCTACTATTAGTAGCTCGTATTGGATCGGTTTGACCAAAAACTGGGAAGAATGTAGGTTTGAACGTATTTTAAGATTTATTCTCGCATTTGAGGTAATTTTGGCACAAAAACGCTCACCAACTGACCCCTAGGACCGGCCATGCTGTACATCTATGGTTCAATCCGCCCCCACACGTCCATCAGCGGATAATACACAAGCTAGAATTCATTTGAAACAGAAAGACTGTGGGTATCTATAAGCTAAGTTGGAAATGATGATATAATAAATCAATATTGGTAGACTTGAGCCCGTTTCAAGAAACTTTGTGCATGGATCACAATTTTGTGCACAGCCATTGATAAGAATATAAACTCTTGCTGAGCAAGAAAATCTTATTCAAAAGTGATTTAAAGTAACCAGAAAACGTGTAATAACGTAGTTTTAACGCTATTTCAGCGCTTACACCAATTTTTTGAAGTCATTCGGGCCCAAAAAAGCTCAATTTTTGACCCCCCCCCAGATCGACCATAGTGTGCATCTGTGGTCTGTGCCATACATGGGGGTAGGAATCTAAATGTTCTGGCTGGACGCCCTCTTTGAGAATCTGACGGACCCCTAAATTAATAGCGCCCCAGAATCGAATTTTTGTGCAATTTTTGGCAATTTTGACCCATCGGATCACAAGAATTTGACCGCTGTCCATGTACAGTGGTCGCCATGAAAGATGACGCGCCATCACCCTCAGAATTATAATGGATGGTGCGCTCGCGTGCGCCGCGTTACGTCCATCATGCGCCATCATCTCTTTTTTCTATTCAGCGCCATTAACCTCCATCAGCCCGTTAATCTGGCGATGCGGACGGCACATTTAGCTATTAATAGCGCCAACAAGGAAGCGCGCACGTGAATGCTGGCGCGCTTCCTTCTTGTTGGCGCTATTAATAGCTAAATTGCGCCGTCCGTATCGCCAGATTAACGGGATGATGGAGGTTAATGGCGCTGAATAGAAAAAAGAGATGATGGTGCATGATGGACGTAACGCGGCGCTCGCGACGCACCATCCATTATAATTCTGAGGGTGATGGCGCGTCATCTTTCATGGCGACCACTGTATATGGTCGAGACTGGACCCCAGAATTCGATAGATCATAAAAAATCGATAGAGCTATTGGAATTAAATTTTAGGTGCAATTTTCGGCAATTCAAACCCGCCAAAATTCTGTTGCTGCCCATGTACATATGGCTCTCAGATGGGCGAGGTAGAAGTGGCCAGAGGGGGTGAAATCCGGGGATGGTCATATCTTAAATTGTGGTCATTGTTTTTTTAAAGGTCTCTTTGCACAACTACAGAGACGGTCCCCAAAAAAGTAGTTTAAATTTTATTTAGATGTTTTTGTCGCTCCTTACCCCCGTCATAACACAACCCGTAAAAGTGTTTTAATTCATTGTATTTCACTCTTGTGCAATATTCTTGATTAACTTTGCATGAAAACAAATGATAAAATTTTTCACCGCTTTCCGGCAGAATTTTGGGCCTTCTTTTCCGCAGTGATCTCAAAAATTGCCCTGCAGCACTTTTAGTTTTCTCAAAACCGCCTGACCCTAACCTCAACTGATTAAGAAAAATTAAGAGTGTAAATTAGATTTTTGATCGAAACCAAGAAGAAAAAAGGTGCCTGCCTACCTAGGAAAGATCGAAAAAAGCTGAACTGACAAAATTTATGCAAACGAAGTCTCTTGACTTCCGAAATCCCAATTTATCGAATGAATCTTCAACTTTTTTCATTTCATTGCCAACTCTTTTCATAACGACAATAATTAAGCTTTGAATAAAATACGCGCTGGAAAACGATTCCATGCTAAAATTCAGTTGTCCCAAATAGCCTAAATCTCTGGGGGGTCAGGATGGGTAAATTTGCAAAAATGATACTGAAGATAGAATTCTAGGGTCTTCAATAATCTGGTGGGGGAGGGAGGGGTTTCAACTTCTGCGGGTATATACAAGCCCCCATGCCCATGCGTGGTCTACCTCACTCCATAAATTTGAGAAAGAGGAATTAGTACGTTTTGAATTTATCATCAAAAGACTAAGCTACTTTTCCAATTTTGTGTCGAAAAAAGGCAATTTCTAATAATAAGGGCTCAAAATCTTAAATTGTTGCAACTTATTTTCATTTTATAATTCAATTTCAACTTAATTCATAACTCTGTTACATATATAATAATAGAGTAAAAAATACTTTGACGTCGTTGATTTCCTTGGCAAGTGCCCTATTCGATGCAGTAAGTTGTTCAACGCATTCCTGTGCGTTATGCAGTCGAATTACCAAGTTTCGACACTGTGATTAAAAAAATGGCTTTTAAAAAATTTCAAAATAAATTTCAACACGTACATGTATGCTTTGGAATTTTGAGAAAATTTGAATCCTCAAAATTTTGCATACAGGTCAAAAAACAAAAGCCTAAACAATAATAAGATAAAGGGGTTGTTTTTGGACATAATAGATAAAAAAGTAGGCTTGGCTGGACCCCAAAAAAACCCCAGGATTGAATGTTTCAAATTTTTCGCATTCCTTTTAATGTTAATGGCTAGAACCGGATGAGAAGCAACGACAATGTCCTTTCCCCACTGTCACCAATTTTCCTTCACTTGTCGACATTTGAAATTTTCGGATCACGAGTCCCAAAATTCAGATGTCGCCCAACATAGATAAGTGGGCGGCACCAGAATTCTGGGGTGCAAGATTTTTTAGAGGTCAAAAAATGGCCTTAAAAAGTGGTATGGCGAAAAAAAACCATTTTTCAACGTTTCTCATCGAGCACTATCCATTGGCGTCAAAAAATTGCGAAAAAAACCATAAATTATTTTTAAAAATTGGATTCTGGGGGAGTATTTCGGTTTCTGGGGTTGGATACCCCCACTCCCAGATATGGTCGCCGTTTGATTAGCATACTCTCTTATCGTATACTGAGGAAATAAAGAAAAAAGAGTTGAGTTAAGCAAAGTATAAAGTAAAATAAATGCATACGTCAATAAAATATCACTAGATGTACCAGTGTATTGGGAAAAGAATGAATACTAAGCAAAAGTAACTAGTAGTTTCCCCAGAAATAATGATTGCTTCAATATCAAAATGGACAATGCAATAAACACCTGATCAAGAAGAAAAGTATTAGGGTGAAAAAATTTTCAATTCAAAAGCTAAAGGTCAATTAAGAGCATACCTGGGCGTAAGGAGTTTGGAGGGTGTGCAACCCCCCGAAATCTATTTTTGAAATTTTTTGTTTTTTCCGCAATTTTTTGATGCCAATGGATAGTACTCGATGAGAAACGTTAAAAATGGTGTTTTTTCGCCATACCACCATTTTTAAGGCCATTTTTTGACCTTTGAATAAATGTTGCACCCCCAGGACTTTGATGGCGCCCAACTATGATAAGAGGATAAGAGGGATGAGAAACCTAACATGTGCAAGAAAACACGTTTTCCAAAAGTTCCTTGTAAAGCTCTGTTCCAACGGCATCATAGAATCGCAAAAATGCCAGAAAATTTCAGTAAAAATAAACGCCGGGACTTCGCGAGAACGTGCTGGGTTCTATCCCATATGTTTTAATTTATACCGTGATTTAATAAAAAAATATAATTATTTTTGGACGTTACACATATCATCATCTGTTCCGACGAGTAAAACCTCAAAATTTCGAGAAAGGAAGATAAATTATATGTAACTTACATTTTCGGCCTAAAATGGCAAAAAAATAATGGCCCAGAAGACAAATTTTTGCCAAAAAATGAGGGGGAGGTGGCTTAAACTCTCAGCCATTGTAAGCACACCTAGACGTGGGGGGTTTGGGGGTATGCACCCCCCGAGAAACGAAAATACCCCCCCTTTTTTTTGTTTTTTTCGCAATTTTTTGATGCCAATGGATAGTGCTCGATGAGAAACGTTGAAAAATGGTGTTTTCAGCCATACCACCATTTTTAAGGCCGTTTTTTGACCTCTGAAAAATCTTGCACCCCCCAAAATTTTGGTGCCGCCGACCTATGAATGTAAGGATTTCCCGTGGAAAAATTTTATAAAACGTGAAAGCTAATCACTTCGTTATCATAATGAACAGATTTGCTTTGTTCTTGCTGCAATCGCACGTTCAAGTCAATTATTTTCGAGCCGTAATACTCCGTCGTGTATTTTGACCAATCTTCTTCGGATTCTAATTGGGTCGCGTCTTGCGATCCACGACGACCGTATTTTAACGATAAAAGTTGGTTTTCCAGGGAGATTTTCTCTTTTTCCTCGAAAGAGCAAAAAGTTGAACGTAGAATAGGAAGTCGACAATACGACAAAAGAAAAGAGGGAAAAAAGAGGAGAAAGGAAAGAAAAACGGGGAGAAAGTTAAAATCAGAAAATTTAGGAAACAATTAATAATAATAATTGATTAATACGTGCAAAGAGCAATAAAAAGAAACAAGAAGTAAAAACGAAGTTTCAAGAAAAATGAGTAATGTAGCATCAATGACGGATTTTTTGACGGTTCAATCGACCCAAAATTATAAAAAGACAAACAAAAGTATTTTCAAGATTCTTTTACTCAATATGTCCCAACTTTCTTAACTTTTCCTACCGGAAGGTGTCTAAAACTGACAAAAGTCAAAGAAATCACAAAAATGCCAGAAATTTGACCCCGGGGTGCATTTTGGACTCTAAGGGGTCTAAAAACCTTCCATCTTCAAACCCCCAGTGCACGCCCACAGTTTGATAACGGCCACACGTGGGCGTGGGGGAGTAGGTTGGGTTTAGACCCACCTGGGCGTGGAGGTTTAGGGGTATACACCCCCCGAGAAATCAAAATACCCCCAGAAACCAAAATACCCTCCCCAAGAAACCAAAATACCCCCAGAATTCATTTTTTGAAATTTTTGTTTTTTTCGCAATTTTTGATGCCAATGGATAGTGCTCGATGAGAAACGTTGAAAAACGGTGTTTTTTCGCCATACCACCATTCTTAAGGCCATTTTTTGACCTTTAAAAAATCTTGCACCCCCAGAAGTTTGGTGCCGCCCACTTTTGGTTTAGACCCTCGAAAATACGACAGACCCCAAGAAAAATCGATAGACCCCAGAATCGAATTTTTTCGCACGTCTTTTCTGATATTTTTACCAGTTATACACAGTGTTTTTTGTACAAGGTCCGTTTGTGCATGACCTCGGAGTGTAGCCTTTTCTAAGCTACCTTGTGCATACGTAATTATCTACCATTAATAGTTCACATGATTTGGGGGAGGGGCGGTTTGGGGAGGGTTTAGCCCCTTTCAAGAAAAACACGAAAGATATTACCAAAGACTTGAGGCCAGAGGGGGCCAAATACCTCAGCCTTTGGGGAATGGAGAGACGACCGACTTCAAATGGGGACTTTTCCATTCCATGCTACATGTGAACGACACAAAAAAATTTAAAAACTTACGCGTTCCAATCCCGCGACTTGCTTCTGTTTTTCTTTCAACTAAAAAGCAAATCATTAAGTTTTAAAAAGCTGAGAACTCTGCGACATAAACAATTATTAACTTCTTTCTTGAGATCTTCTATCAAAATCAAATGCTCTTCTTGCAGCCGCTCAGCAATTTCAAGAGCGGTCGATGAATG
The DNA here is from genome assembly GCA_036768485.1 of Mermis nigrescens. Taxonomy (NCBI): domain Eukaryota; kingdom Metazoa; phylum Nematoda; class Enoplea; order Mermithida; family Mermithidae; genus Mermis; species Mermis nigrescens. The sequence continues at coordinate 475,231 of JAVLUZ010000108.1, forward strand.
AGTGATTGAAGAGTAATTTGAACAGCCGGGCGACACATGATCGCCTAGAAAATGAATCGAAAATTTACGTATGACAAACATACCTGGGCAGGCGTGGGACGGTTTGGGGGTATGCGAGCAACCCCAGAAATCGAAATATCCCCAGAATACAATTTTTGAAATTTTTTGTTGTTGTTTTTTTCGCAATTTTTTGATGCCAAGGGATAGTGCTCGATGAGAAACGTTGAAAAATGGTGTTTTTACACCATATCACCATTTTTGAGGTCATTTTTTGACCTTTGAAAAAATCTTGCAGCCCCAGACCTTTGGTGCCGCCCGCCTATGATGAAAAACAAGGTCCAAACCGTTCAGCAGACCACACATGGGCGTGGGTGTCTAAACCAAACATTGGCGGCAGCCGAAATTGGGAGGGTCTGGGCGACGTGGGACCACTATCTTTTTTGTACAAGGTCCCTTTGTACATGTACAAAAATGGTCCCCAAAAGTCTTAGTACATTTTGTATATGCAAATTTTTGGATACTATAATATGGTACACTGTACAGTGTGTTTTCTGTTGTGAAACACGGTTTTTCGATTTTTGGCAGTGTATTTTAGTCAGTTTCTGGGCTTCTGACGACAAAAAATACTAAAACTTATCTCAAAACGGCGCGAATCGCCGAAAAATTTGACATTTTCCTTTTTAAAAACTGATTTTGTCATTATAGAGACATAAAACAGACTGGAATGTGCGCAAAGTAGGGGTGATACAAAGAAATTGTTCAGGCTGGTGAAGATCATTGCCCGGAATTACACCCCGGCAGTTAGTGGAACTATCTTGGATAAAAATGACCAGGCTATCATTGAAAAAAGCAACTACTTGAAAGATGGTGTGAATATTTTTCTGAGTTGCTAAACCACAATCCTCCTATGCAAGCCATTGTTCAGCCGACTGCGCCAACTCAGATGATCCCTTATAACATCAATGAGAAACCACTAACTATTGAAGAAATCAATAGAGCTGTCAAGCAGCTAAGAAAGCGGACGTGCGCCTGGAAATGATGGCCTTCCACCCGACTTATTTAAGATCAACAACCTTGCACTTATTGCCGACTTACACGAACTGTATTCTATGATCTGGAAAGATGAATCAATTCCAACTGACTGGCAAACAGCAATAGTTTTACCCTTGTATAAGAAAGGTGACAAAAAAACGTTGCAACAACTATCGTGGTATTTTGCTGCTAAATATTGCCTATAAATTGATGGAGAAAATTCTGCTTAATCGACTATTACCAAACCGCGAAAGAAACACCAGAGAAAATCAAGCTGGATTTAGACCAGGTCGCGGTTGCATTGACCAGATTTTCACACTGCGCCAAATCTTAGAACTTCGCCATGAATTCCGGCAACCAACAGTGGTTGCCTTCTTGGACTTTACAGCGGCCTTTGATAGTATTGACCGACGATCAATCTGGTCTCTACTTGAATTAGAAGGACTGCCTCCAAAATTAAAACGGCTGTGTGCAGCTACATGTATGCCAAAACGAACTGTCAAATCAGAGCCTATGGAGAGGACAGTCAGGAATTTTCAACTAAAACCGGCGTGCGTCAAGGGGGCGTTCTGTCCCCCTGTTTGTTTAACATCTGTATCGACCATGTCCTAAAAAGTGCCCTCGATAATGGCCCCGGTGGCATTACAATATACCCAAGTGAACATTCAATCACGGATCTTACCTTTGCCGATGACATAGCCTTGCTTGCAGATTCCCCAGACACCATGCAGGCAATGGTAGGCCGCATCGAACGAACAGCATCAACCGTGGGACTCAAGCTCAACTGTGCCAAATCAAAATATTTTGCAATCAATCTAGATCCTGCTTCGCTAAATGTTGACTTAACGATTGGAAATGATCGCATGGAACTAGTCAACTCTTTTACGTATCTTGGTAGCCGAATATCTCCTAATGGGCAACTGGATGAAGAAATGCCGATCAGAATTGCAAGAGCATCATCAATCATTTCGGCCTTAAAACATTTCTGGAGTAGACCCGATATACGGAACAAAACGAAAACCCGAATCTACTGTGCCACGGTCCGAGCCACGCTGTTATATGCTACAGAAACATGGCCCATAAAACGAGATCAGCTCAGAAAGATGGAAGCCTTTGACCATCGTTGTCTCTCGACGAATTACAAAAGTACGTTGGTCAGACTTTATTACCAATGAGTCTGTCCGCCAACGATGCGGTCTGAAACATCCACTAGCCGCCGCGATGATTTTGCGCCGTTGGAAATGGATCGGTCATGTTATGAGGATGCCTGATTCTCGATTGCCCTATAAAACATTTACCAGCTCGCAGGGGCCAACTTGGAAACGCCCCAAAGGAGGCGTTAGACATACAACGCAGCGATATTTCCACAAAAAGGCGGAGGAACTTATCATGATCCCATTCAACCTTAATCGAAAGAAGTTTAACGTTTCGTGGCTACATCATCTTAGATCAATTGCCGCCGACCGGGTGCAGTGGCGCACAATTTCAAACAACATGGTCAATGCCCACTATGGGCGGAATGGCCGTTAAGCAAAAGTAAGCAAAAACAGATAATTACTTATTTCGGCTCATAGCACCAAATTTTTTTGAAATTTTACACCTTTTTTTACAGTTTATGTCTTCCCGGAAATCTTTGTACATGTACAAAGACGGCCCCGAAAAGTCTTTGTACATCGGGAAAAATCTTTGCCGAATACAAAAAACAGTGTGTAAAACTAGCGAAAGTCCCAGAATAATATGCCAAAAACTGGGTCAATCGATTTTAAAAGGGAGGTTTTGCCGAATTTCCGGGGTACAGACTACAGACCTTTAATCCCCAACTCCCCCAATCACCCAGAATCTGAAAGACATCTGAGAATTGAAGTTTTCGATGCTATTTTTAACGATTTAGCCTCATCGGACCCTCCAGAAGTTGGCTGCTGTCCATGTATGGCAGACCATGCTTGGGCGTGGAGGTATGGTTGGAGCCCCACCATAATTTGGCGGACCCCCGAAATCCCTAGACCCCAGAATTCAATTTTTGGTGCTATTTTTGCCAATGTCGCCCCATCGGACCCCCCAGAATTTAGCTGCTGCCCATCTATGGTTCAGAATACATAGAAGCCCATTTTTGATGATTGTAAACAAAATAGACAAAACACGAGATTTTCAATAGAAGCATTTTGGAGGGCCAGCAGCAGTGTTTTTTGTATAAGGTCATGTTGTACATAAACAAACAGGGTTTTTCAACCTTTGGTAGTGTATTTTACCTAATTTCTGGGTTTCCGACGCCAAAAATTACTGAAAATTGCCTCGAAACGGCGCGAAGCGCTTGAAATTTTGTCATTTTTTTATTCTGAATACAGCTGCTGCCATTTTAAAGATATACAGGACAATCACTTATTTCGGCCAAAGCGCCGAAAATTTCTGGGAATTTGACACCTTATGGTCTTATTCAAAAATTTTTGTACATGTACAAAGATGGTCCTGAAAAGTCTTTGCACACCGGGAAAAATCTTTGCCGAATACAAAAAACCGTGGTCAGCAGGATCAAATATGCACAGCATGGCCGATCCGAGGGGGAGGGTCAACCGTTCTAGATTGAAAGGGTTCAGTCAGTGAGGTTTTAGGGCCAAAATAAACTTAAAAACTGGTATAAAAGCTTTAATAGCGTTAAAACTAGGTACTTTATTCCACAATTTCTGATTAGTTTCAAGCAATTTTGAAAAAAATCTTGATTTTTTATCGATTTCTGATACGTTTTACCGCATTTTACCCAGAAAATTTGTCATTTTTCTATTCAGAGGGTCTAGAAAACCCCCAAACTCCCATGCGCTGTGCATGACTGGGCAGAACTGGACTATGTACATGTTTCTGGGGAGGTGGGTGTTTGACCTACAGAATAGCAGCTTACCCGGTTAAATATTGCTGACCCCAGAAAGATGTTCGATTTCTTATAGAACCTTGGGAAATGCGCTGTTTATACATGTAATGGGGGAGTTTAAAAGATCCTCCCATTCAAAGTTGGACGTCCAATAATCCTCTAAAAGTTTGAAAATTTCTGAGCCCTCTTATTTTCGGAAAAAGTTGCATTTTTTGCTATTTGTACGTATGTTTTGGCAGTTTTTGGCCAGAAACTGGAGGTCATTTACAGCCAGCCCCAAAAATGGCCGGGGACCCCCTCTAAAAATTTTGAGCCGTTACATGTATGCTGTATACATAATCTACACAAGGGCGTGGGGTTTAAAGGCGGGGGTTTAGACTCCCAGAATCCGGTAAACCCCTCAAGACTTCCAGAATTAAATTTTTTGCACGTTTTTTTATTTTTGCCACTTTTACACTTCCCAGACCCCCAGAATACCCAGAACCCTAGAATTAGGTCCTTGCTGACGTATGCACATATCTGGTTTAGACTGCTATAATAACCCTAAACTGGAACACAGGAAGAGGTAAACTCAGAATCCAGAAATAATGAAGTATAACACGATCCGGACCGACTTTTTCAGCTGCATTATTTTTGTTTCTATTAAGCATTGGTTTAAGAGGAGTAAGTCGAGAACGTCAAACAATAACTTTCTCGAAAAATCTACAAGTTGAAGTTAAAATGAAAGTAAGACGGAAATTGCTGCACAAGAAAGCAAACCCGAGCTTAAATTTTTTATTCTTTCATTTAATTTTAATTTTTTGCTAATATATTAGCATATTAATTGATTATTTGAAAAAATAAATTTCAACCAACGATTGCGTATCGGGAAGCTAGTAAACAGACGAGAAAAGACTGAAAAACGAATATGTAATTATAAGTGGCACCTTTATTAGTAAGATATTCATTAGTGTCAGATCCTGATCCTCCTGATGCATCGAAAGAATAAGTAGCGGGCGATCTAAATCGTAATAAAAGAACATCAAGAGAGACTTCTCGTTGAACGATAAACTATACCATAATGACGAAGGCAACAATAATAACAGGCATGTATCTTTAGCGGGAATAGGGAATGGGTTCGGACCCGCCCCCCAAATTCAGAAAAATCGGAGAAATGAGACTTTTTAAACGTTATTTTGTGCTATTTTTGGCCTTTTTGGGCTTAGTCCCCTCAAAAAATTGGCGTTGGTCCCCCCAAAATAGGACGGCCAGCTACGTGCCTGAATAATAAGCCATCTTATAGCATTTCTTTTTCAACGTTTTTCAATCAATGCAACTTTTTTGATGTCGACTAACCCATCCGTGAAGAAGCATCGAGATTTTGAATAAAGCAACCGAGAGATTATGTAGGTACGCAGTCTATTTTACAATATCTTGAAACACACCCTTTATGAGTTTTATAAATCATACATGTAACAGGGGAATGTGGAATCCTCCCCCATCCAAAGTCGGCCATCCCCCATCCTCACAAAATCAGATAAGTTTCGACCACCCAACCCCCGACTTTTAGAAAAAATTATATTTTTTGACCGTTTTTCATGTGTTTTTGGCCGTGTTTGTCCAAAAATTGGAGGTCGTTTGCCCTTACCCTCCCTAGAAATGGCCGCGGTCCCCCATCCAAAATTTCGAGTCGCTACATATGTACATGAGGTAAATGCATACACAGTACACACAAGGGCGGAATTAAAGAAAGGGCGGGGAAGAGCGGCCGCCCCTCTGTCGTCAGAAATTGTTTGTGTATTTCGTGATAATTTTAGCCATTTCCGTGACATTTTTTAAAATTTTTAATTTTTCGCACGCTTCGCGCCGGATTAGTACTTATGTATGACATGTACTGACTTTCTTGGTGCTCTAAAGTGCTTGCTTTCATGTTGAAAGGGTAGTTTTAGTACAGTAACAAAGATTTTGTGGGTCCTAAATCATAATAAAATAATAAATGATAAATAATGTTACAATAATTAATTAATAATTGAATACATAATAATTTAAGCAATTTTAGGTATCTAATATTTTAGCTAAAAATGTACCACTTTCCGCGCTTCGCTAGCTGAGTTGCGCATTTCATTCAACTCTGCATAACATATTGTAGAAAGGGGTTGCATGCTTTAGCGACATTTCGCCCTTTTTACGCGCTTTATACTAATTTTTGCCCCAATTTCTAATTTAGTGCGTTTTTGGAGAAAACTTCGAAAAATTTGAAGATTTTTAAATTCTTCCGCATAAGAAATCATAGGTACCATTTTTCAAAAAACGGCAAAAAACGCTACTTTACGCGTAATGGACGGATTTTTAGGACTATATTTTACAATATTACGAGAAGCTGGGGTCCACGCACGGCTAACAAATCCTGGATCCGCTCACTGCATACACACAGTAAACCAGCAAAAGGGACTCTAAATACGCAACATGTCATTACTATGGAGTCCGTTTAATCGCTTATGCGGTCAAAAAGATAAAATTCTCAAAGGGCTTTCTTTTTATAAAAATCAGACGTTATGAACCTTAAAAACGGAATCATTACTCATTGTATAGCTTTCTGTCCAATGTAGGCAGCATCTGAAAAACTGTGCTTTAAATATATCGAAAAAGACCATTAAGAACAACAAAAAGAGAGAAATACGAAAAATCATTCGAGGGGAAGAAATAAAAAAAACATTACGCTACCATCGAAGCGAGTTTGAGGTCCCCATATTGCTACACAAAATTACATGTAAAACTTTATGCACCTAGCCAGAGAATTGGTAATCATTGCAGCGGAAGAAACGCCATTAGTTGAAATTTCGTCATGATGGCCGTGATAATTAATTGCATTCAAATTCGGCACCGACGTTTCACTCCTAACGTTCACCGCTTGCAAAGTTTGCTCATATTTTTGAGATACAGTAGTCAATTCTAATTTACACTGATTTAAATTCTGTTCCAATTCCTCAATCGTAGATTGAAGATTGCGCCGATCAGCCTCGTTCTCCAAGTAAGTTTCGTGGATCTGAAGTACCATAGAGCGTGAAGACGCCGAAAAATGAAGATTTTATTGAAAAAAATTGCGCCGTTCAAATCAAACCAGCATAAAAAATTCTTAGGGGGAAGGGGAATTCTAAAGTGCCTATTTGGTCTCAGAAATGATGAGTACCATAGGTGGACAGCACCGAAATTCTGGGGGTGCGAGATTTTTCAAAGGTCAAAAAATGGCATTAAAAATGGTGGTATGTCCAAAAACACCATTTTTCAACGTTTCTCATCGAGCACTATCCATTGGCATCAAGAAATTGCGAAAAAAATAAAAAATTTCAAAAATTGAATTCTGGGGATTATTTTGGTTTCTGGGGGTATTTTGGTTTCAGTGGGAGGGGGTGTATAACCCCTACGCCCAGGTGTGGTGAGTACGCTCTAAAAACACCGTTTCTCGGCGTTTCTGACAACGCTCTATCTTTATAGAGCACAAAAAACGCGAAAAAATTTCCGAAAATATCAAAAAAAGTCGAACGAATTGAGCAAAACATAGAAAAACATGATTATATGGGACACTATTAAGCAAATAACTAGCTGAAAACGCTTTAAAAAGCACATTCCCTTTGAATAGACAGGAAATTTTTGAAAAATCTAAAAAAATCGTGAATTATGGGGGGTGAAAAAATTTCTGTGGGTTGAACCCCAGAACCCCGTCCCCACGATCATATATGGTTCAAATTAGCATTTAAGTAATTAAACTCGAAAATGGACGGACATACCAATATGTTAAGCTCGGTATGCATGCATACAGTAAACGTACGTATGTTCATATACAAGCAAAATAAGCTGAACAAAGAAGATTCAACAAATAGCGCAATAATTAGATTATTCTTTATTCTGCTTTACCAAATAAAGTAGGTAGGCATCTAAAAGTCATACAATCGTTCATTTTTATTATCATTCCCGTCCACATGTATAAATTATTGCACTGCAACATATGAAATCTAAAATATTACGGGGCTTATGATAGAGCTGTACCGGTGCCGCCTTTTTCACCGGGGCCGGGGCCTAGGAACATACCATATAATGCGGTCATTATGACTCGGATGACGCCTCATGCTGACATTTCTCATGTTATAAAAGTTCCCAGCTCTCAATTGTGACATTTATCGAAATATTAGCAATGAAAAATAATAAAATAATAATAATACGAGTAAAAATAATATGATAAATAAAAACAATTATGAAGATATCACCTTTACTCGAATTAGGATCATATTCAGTTGAAGAATTATATCTGTCTCACTACTGAATATTTGCAAATTGTTTATGATTTCATTGTAACTTTCTTCACTTAGGTATTCTAGCATTCCAACCAAGCGAGTGATTGCTTAGATTGAAAGGACAAAATTAAGGATCAAATGTTCTTCAAATACCATTAAATCACATATTATCATACTTTTTCATATTTTTCTCACTTTTAAGAGAATGTTTCCTCCCGAACAGAAATATCTCATCTGAATAACGATTACAATAACAACCTATATTATGTACATTACGCAGTCGTATACAGTGCACTGATTGATCCTGAACTCTCTGATAAACTGCAGAATCAGTCTACCCATAGAGCAAATTCACGCAGCGCATGATTTTTCCTTAATCCTACCTTGTAATAGTTAAAACACCGTCGCATACCATTTAAGAACAAAACTAGGACATAATTAAATTTTAAAAAGCGCTGAGTGTAAAGTTTAAAAAAAATTAGAAAACCTGTAGCTGTGTAAACTGCAGAGTCCTACAAAAAAATACAACGTATGTCTTGCGCACTTAAAATAAGCTACGTAGCATCAGTGTTTTTTTGTACTCGGCAAAGATTTTTCCGATGTACAAAGACTTTTCGGGACCGTCTTTGTGCATGTAAAAAGATTTTTGGGAAGACAAGAATTGCGAAAAAGTTCTGAAATTCGGTAAAAATTTCGGCGCTTCGCGCCGAAATGAGTAATTGTGTGTTCTATATATCTTTATAATGGCAGGCAGAAATTGCATTTCAAAAGGAAAAATGTCACATTTTTCGGCGCTTCGCGCCGTTTTAAGACGATTCTTAGTGATTGTTGCACTTAGAGACCCAGAAATTAGCTAAAATCACTACCAAAAGTCGAACAACTCTGTTTTTACCACACTAAAATCGCTACTGTACCATATTATGTATGGTACCCAGAACTTTGTGTGTACAAAATGTACAAAGACTTTTGGGAAGACAAAAACTGTAAAAAGGTGTACAATTCCCAAAAATAGTAATTGCTTGTCCTATATATCTTTAAAATGGCAGAGTTGGAATTTAGACTGAAAGAATGTCAAATTTTTCGGCGCTTCGCGCCGCTTTGAGACAATTTTTAGTAATTTTTGGCGTGAGAAACCCAAAAATAGCTAAAATATACTACCAAAGATCGAAACCCCTGTTTTACCACACTAAAATCACTACTGTGCTATATTATAGTACACAAAAATTTGCATGTACAAAATGTACAAAGACTTTTAGGGACCATCTTTGTACATGTACAAGCGGACCTTGCACAAAAAAACTGCGTAGCATACCTTTATATGCAAATTTTCGTTCTCGCTCAATTTTCTTCGCAACTCTTCTTCCAGAAGTGCACATTTTTCTGCGGCATTCTGACTCGAAATAATATCAAAGTCAGAATGACTGTCCTTTATTTGAGACTTCTTCGCCACATGCCTCTTGTCGTGCTTATGATTAGCCGAATAAGTACTCAATTTTTGCAACTCCTCGATAATCGCCTGCAAACTTTCGACCCGCTTCGTTAATTGCTGATTTCGAAAGTTCAAACTTTCGATCTCAGATGTGCATTTCCTAAGGCGCTGATCTTTGACCTTTGCCTCCTCCTGCACAATTATAAAAAATGAGTAGCGTTGGAATATTTAGGAAATTAGGTTAGTCAATGCAAATCGCAAGAGCTTACCGCTAATTCACCGATTTTAGCCTGCTCGGACAGGACAGCTTTCTTAAGCAAAGGAACTTGATTTCTTAGCTGAAAATAAAAAACAAATTAATTCTTAAAAGTAGGAATTAGACTAGCAGGATATCATACATGTAAGAAAGTTTTTTACGTCGACACGGAATAGCTTGCGCTTGAAATACCTACACAAAATTGCCAAAGGACAACAGTGAGGCAAGAGATACCATTTAACATACTTTCTTCTATCGGATGAAATACCGCGAGTACTACCTAAATTCTCATTTTCTCTCAGTTGAGAAATAAGATAGAAAAAAGCAGCTAAGCTAATTGTAGAAAGATTCGTTTTAAGAGATAGATTCGTTGACTCAACAGCATCGTATTCAAACATACACACGGTCAAAAGTTCAGGGAGGGGTTAACCGAGTTTGCTTGGGAGGGAAGGGGGTGAATGATTACTTTTTATGGCTAATTACGGCGCTAAAGTAATGAGTTTATGTTGATTTTTTAGATATTTTTAGTATTTTTAGTCGTTCCTTACCCCCCTCCCCCGTCACAAACCGTAAAAACGCTTTAATTCGCTGCATGTTACTCTTCTTGAATATTCATGATCATGTTTGCATGAAAAAATGATAATAAGAACGATGAAATGACTTGGACTATCAAATATGGACAGAATAATGGGTGAAAAGTGTCTGAATGAATGAATGGACAGCGTACCACTCGAAAAATACTTCAGGTTATGCTGCTGGGCATCGTTTGGCGCTTTTTCAAAATTCCAACAAAAGGTTTTAGTCAGCGAATGGTCTGAGGGGGTATGCCTTTCGAAAGTTGTAGAAGGGTGGATACCCACAACCCCCCAGTGTGCATAGGTGATCCTACTTAATGAATATGTGCTTATGACAAAATTGTAACAATTAACGACCGTTATAACCAGGACCGTATCCAGGATCCGGTCAAGGGGGAGGAGGGCGGACCAAACATAAATTGGTCTATATCTCAGGAAATCCGTCCGGATTGTGCGTAAAAACCGAAATTTCGACTTTTCCGACATGTTCTATTCATCGACTGTAAGATTCGAAATTTCAAAAAAAAATTTTCTTACTCAAAACGCTATAAAGTGTCTGGTCGCGCTTTAATCGAATAAGTGAAAAATACTTAACATCCGGCGCGAAGCGCCGAAAATTTGAAAATCTGACAAACACATGCGATTTTTCTATCTTTCCGTGCATTATTTTACCTTTCAAACAAGGGGTACCCCTTAAATACGGCCTTGGTTATACCAGAATTTTCTTGAACGACTTCAGAAAATTTAAAAAACTTTGTACTTTACATGGTATGTGTATCCCTGTCTAGATTTTTTTAAAACCTTCCAGGCCCTATTTTTAAATTAAAAAAATAATACTCGCAGAATAAAGCTCGTCAAACAATTTAAAGTAAAATACACAATATATATATATTCTGATATCCGATGCCGTAGACTGAGCCAGACACTCAGCCAAAGTTTCTTTGTTAGATCATGCACAGCAGGTGATTAATAACATCCACATGTCCCAACAGCTTATTTTCAATGTAAACTTATAAGGCGGATTCAGTTACCTTCACCAGCCTTTTTCCACAAGGCTTCATGAAATGCACACGAATATATTTGGAAGGGGAAGAAAATGACTAAAAATGTAAAGACGACTAGACGATTTGAAATCCATTCTTTCGGTTGAATTCAGATTCGTAACGTCAGTTTTACTAAGTTAGGTTCAAAAACTTCCCGGCAACACCATATTTTTGCTAAAATCGTCAAAAAAATCACCCAAATTTTCTTCTCTTTCCATGTAAACTTGACCATGTGTGGTAGTTTAATGGAATATATGCGTTTAAGTCAGGCGCTTAGTTTAGAATATTCACTAACAAGCTGTTGATACTTGGTGCTAAAAGTCAAATTCGAAGACGTAGTGGACATATAAACAACAAGGATAAGTTAAGTCCAAATTCAAAGGGCTAAACAAAACACAACAGATGTTTATTATGACGAGATTTATTTTCTGTGGAAGAGAACGGAGTTGGTGACGGTGTATATGGCGAATATGGACTACTCACGAATTTTCGACTGAAGCACATTGTCTGAAAGATTCGAGTAAGCTGAGTCGAATAAAAAAGTTGTTTGTCGATCGCAGCTACATAACAAACCCCTTTCAAGATGTAATTTTCCTCAAAGGCTTAGAGGAAGCAATGAAATTGATGAAAATCGATTACATAAAGATATTGAAATAAAATTTTCTAATAAAGTCTAACGTGCTGAATTCAGTAAAAAGGAATTTGATTCGCTCTTAGCTGTTTGGAAAGTAAGAGAAAAAATTTTTAGTGTTTGGTTGTATGAGGCCGAGGCAAACGGGGAGAACGTCCCCCTATCCCTCAAAGCCAGAAAATTTTTGACCTCGACCCTGATTTTTGGAAAAATTCAGCACATTCGATTCAATCCAAAAACATGTTTTAAACAATTGAAGATTTTCATGTGAAATAGTTTTCACCGACTATTAATTCTTTTTCTTGCGAACTAAGCACACTCGACATTCAACTCTATAAGAAAATAAGTATGTTTAAATTTAAAATTTATGAGTAGCCAATATTCTTCAATTTAGTCGATGAGAATTACATTATTCGAAAAAGAAACAAAGTTCCATGTTGTGCATAATCATATTTCAAAAATTCTGATTATCTAAAATATGTAGATAAATGCAGTATGTTTCTGCAAAAAATGCAAAATTTCGCCATATGACAAATTTTGAAAAAATCCTGCTTTTAAAATCAAGCAAATCTTAGATGACAAACGGAGCTCAAATTGACGAGAACTCCCATCCTAAAAACTTTTAATATATCCATAATTTTGAACAGCAGTCGTCCTTGTCTATTTCAATACAGTTTAATTAATTTTTTGAATTTATTAATTTAATTTTTTCTAAATCAAAAATCCGTGATTTTCTTTTTTTTCCGAATTTACTCTTGGAGTAAATGCAAAATATGGGTATACCGTCAGAAATCCATAAAAATGGGTCAAAAACTCCGGATTTTTTTAAATAAACCAAAAGTTGTGAAAATAAGGCGCGGAAAACAAGCCATATTAAAAACTGGCCATTTATTCCCAGAATATTCCGGATTTTATTGCAAGATCCGTATTTTTCATGATTTATCATTAATTCATAGAATTTATGTTTTTAAAGTTTTTCTCCAAAAAAATGATTATTCGTATTATTGCCAATATGCTGATGTCGGATTTCGCTTAAAAATTTTTTCTAACGTGATATACAAATTTATGTAAACTTTCATCAAACGCCTAAAAGTCGACCTAAGCAGAGTAGTATACATGAAAGCAGCCTAAAATTCTACTTAATCTATAACTAAGCCAAAGCCTGAGAAAAATATTAAGAGAAAACCGACTCACAGGCATACATGTAAGAGTGGGGGTTGGGGGCTATACCCCGCCCAAAATAGGCCGTCCCCATCCCCCAAAGCCAAAAAAGTTTTATCCCCCCTCCTGATTTTTGGAAAAAAATCGAATTTCGTACCTTTCTGGTGTTTTTTGACCGTTTTTGGCCAAAAATTGGAGGTCATTATCCAAGCCCCCCCTCCTAAAATGGTCGGTACCCCCAAAATTTCGAGCCGTTACATGTACATATGCTTACAGGATTAATGTAGAAACTGCCTATTTTAAAGCACTGTTGATTGTTGAATTTTCGAAGTCTAAGGCCCTATAACTCGCTCAATATTAGATGGATATTTTTGGAAAATTTTCGCCGCATCTTCTTTTCATCTTTCCTGCAAGTTATGTAAAAAATCCAGTTTCAAAGCTGATTTTTGCCCATTCCTGACGGAACCCATAGTCCGCACTTTAGCCTTCAGGTGCCCATTTTTTTATTTGCCGGCGACTTTTCATCCTAGCCCTAAATACAAAATCACAATTTTTGGCATGATAATTTTCATGATTGAGACTTAATTCACAAAAGAATCACGCTCGATAAAAAAAATTACAAAATTAAATTTTTTTGTTCCATTTTCTGGTTTTCACACGTCTCCATTCTCAATTCTCCAGAAAATTATCTGCTTGGCTAGAAACACAAAATTTCAACTTCAGATTCGAAGTTCAAATGATTAAATACTAAGTTTTGCCAAAACCGTGAGTATCATTAAAAAAATTCAAACATGAAAAATCTTCTATTTTCGCTTCCAATTTCATTTCCGAACTTTTAAGGATATTGCACTAAAATTTTTCATTCGCCAGGTTTTAGTTGCTTTCCTATTTTTCAGCTATTACTGAATTTTTCATTTTCCACAGCTGGATTTATCCAATTTTCAGAATAGATTACCGTTTCTGATTTAATATCAGCCGGTGCCACCGTTTTCTCTTCCATATTTAGGCGTTTGTGTAAACCGAAATTTCGAGATACGTAAAAACATTTTTGGCCTGGTTCGCAGTGTGGACAATTTTTGTATAATGCAAAACTTGCGTTCTAGACGGGTAAAATACTAAAATTTTCCGGCACTACGCGCCGGAATGATTTAATTTTACACTTATCATTAATGTTAGAGCCGCGCCGCGCCGACTGCAGCACTTTTACCGACAACTTGCTCTAGAACTTCACTATAATTAAAAACCCTCATCTACTGAACAGATTTGGTCAATTCTTGTAATGCGAACTGGAGGACAGTGACAGCCACGATAAATTGGAGTATAAGTATAGTAAGTGGTGTTCAAAACATTTTGTCTGATCATTCAGTTGAGCTTAAGACGGGCTTAGGCTTAGGCTTAGTTATGTCCCTTCACATTGGTGCCAGGGGATGATCTAAGCCTGAGTCAAATGGGGCGAAAATCGCGGAGCGAGTGAAGCGAGTGGTGCAATTTTGGCCCTAGGCTTAGATCATCTCCTGGCACCAATCTGAAGCCTCAAACAGCAATTTTCGGGTTTCTTATCATCATGAGCAACGCTATGAACCCAAGACTTGCCATGAACCAAGTTTGCAATATGCAAATTAGCCTAATTTGCATACTATGCTAATTAAGCTAATCTGCATATGAAAAACTGGTTTCCGCGGCCAGTTTTGAGTTCTTAGCAATGCTCGTGATGATTACAAACCCGAAAAATGCTCTTTCGAAAAAAATGAAAAATCAGTAATATCGAATATTTTCCAAACTGTCTTTAGAACGCCTGGAATTACGCGTATCAGTTTTGCTATGTGCTTGTATTTTCAAATTATTACTGGACAGTCCCACATTCTTTGTGACGATTTTTTCGCTTTTAAAATAATTGTACTCGCTCTACTGATAATTTTAAGCTCATTGTTCCTGTAGCTTGTATGTTATAAATGGATTCATCATTTTCTTAGTAATAGATCTCAACAGGTAAAAATTGGAAATTCTTTCTCTCAATCACTTCCTGTTATTAGCGGGCTTCCACAGGGTAGTATTTTAGGTCTTATCCTCTTTTTAATATTTGTTATTGATTTGGGTGATATCCAAGAACGTAGTAATATTGTTTTTTTTGCTGATGATGTGAGAGTCTGGAATCTTTCCTTCAAATTTTTTGACTCTTCAAGAAGACTTAAATAATATTCAGGAATGGGCCAATACTTGGCAACTACAAATTACAATTAATTAGTGTGCAGTCTTATATTTAGGTAAATCAAATCCTAAGCATTCTTTGATTTCATCTTGCCCCTCAATACGACCTGCCTTAAAGATTTAGGTGTCTTTCTGAACTCTGACCTTACTTCTAGATCACACTGTGAAAATATTGTGAGAAAAGGATTGCAGTTAGGCCATTTAATCTTACGCAGTTTTGTTTCTAAAGACGAATCTTTACTTCTTAACGCCTTTGTTAGGTACTTATGTGAGACCTGACCTGTACCTGAATACGATCGGTTGTTTGGAACCCTTTTCTACAATGCGACATAGATTCCGTTGAGGGTGTCCAACGTAGGTTTACAAAACGACTTTTCAATGATAAAAGTCTTTCATATGATCAGATATTGGTTCAGCTTGGATTAGAAAGACTTGAATTAAGGCGTTTATATAATGACCTCACTTCAGCTTTTCCTACTTTAGATTTAATATTCTGCCTCTTGAAGATTTCTTCGCATTCAATACTTATTCAAATCGAGCAATGAATTCTTGTAAGCTTTTTTTTAATCGGGCAAACAAGGACTGCAGAAAATTTTAATTTTGTAATCAAGTAATCTCTGTTTGGAATTCTCTATCTGAGGAAGTTATAAATGCTCTAAATAGACATGTTTTTCTTTGTAGATTGAAAAGGGTTGATCTTAATCATCCAATTCAGGGGCGTAAATAACCGCAGTTTATGTACTGCCTTTACGTTATCCCGCTTTCCTCAACTATTTATGTATTTTATTGACTTGTCTTTCTGTGTATGTTTATATTTCATCTTTTTTTCTCCTTTTACTTATCAATGTATTAATGTTACTTGGTTTTGTTGTCGGATCAGCAAATAAAATTTGTAATTTGTAATTTGATATTCTCAAGTATGATTTCAGTCCTAGATATGTAAACTAGTGATCAATCAGGGCGACTTTTTTGGCCGGGGCGGTATTGGGGCTGAAAAAAAATCCCCGTCCCCGGCTGGGGCCGGAAGCCGAGGCTGGCCGGGGTCAGACAAGGAAAATATTATTGCATGACACATACTTGGGGTGGGCATAGGAAAAGAAATAATGAGTGACTGCTCCATTCAGTAGTAAATGGCAAGCGCAAAGTTAGGTGTGCCTTTTCATATCAAGTTTTATTACTATTTATGTCACAAGAAACAAATTTAGTCCAGTGTTTCATTGTCTGAATCATCAATAAAGACTATGTCGCTGCTATTAGCACTACTTTATATTATTTGAATCTTCGCTACTGCTACTGCTGCTGTAGCGATTGGATGCAATAGGTATTGGATGTAATAAATGAGACATCACACATTTCCATAAGTGGGGAGGGTATTACCCCCTCTGGGTCAAAGACACAAGTCACTGTCAGACGATTTTTGGTGAAAACCTTATGAATTTTTTGAACTCAATTTTTTAGTATGGCAAAAATGTACCTAACTATTAGAATTTCACGAAGTGATACATTATTTTAGAAAGTGAGCTAGAGTAAATAGATAAACTATCACTATAAAACATGCATGTCATTGCTTAAAATTTTATGAGGGTCCCTCAGTATACATGTAATGGCTGGAAATCTAGGGTAGGGGTCCCTCGCCATTTTTTAGAAGGAGGGGTTAGTGACTAGATCAAAAATGCTAAAAACCCGTAAAAATAGCCAAAAAGGCGCAGGTTCTCGCCAAAAAGTGGGGGAGGGTGGTTAAATATTTTCTGACTTTCAAGGAAGTTTGGGGCTTCAAAGCGAGGATGGGGGATGGCCCAAACCCCTGTCACATGTACAGTGCTCGCCACTAGGGATGTTCCGGTTCCAGGTTTTTTAAAAAAATCGGTCCCGGTTCCGGTTCTTGGAAAACAAGAATTTTGGTTCCGGTTCCGGTTCTTGCTTAAGTTGGAACCGTCAGTTCCGGTTCTGGTTCCGGTTCTTCAACTAGAGAACCATCGGTTCCGGTTCTGGTTCTCGGTTCCTGTGTTAAAGTATGTACGCTTTTGATAGCTTGACTTCACCAGAACATGTGAAGATGTAATCGAAAGATAAATTATTCAGGAAGTCGTTTCTATCTGGCAAGTGCAGGTTCAAAATAAGTTTTATGTCTAGTTGACAATTTACTTATAAATCACATATCTATGTGTTTCTTAACTGGAGGCTTATACGAAATCAAAATGCTTAATTCATGACGAAGATCTGCTGCAATGGTGTAAAGAGAAGTTGAAGAATTTGCCGATTCTCGCGTTCATAGCTAAGCAGTATCTTGCATCCAATGGCGGATCTAGAATTTTCCTAGGGGGCAGTATCCCAACTTTTCCAAAAACAGTCAAAAATAGGTCCAAAAATTTGCCCTTGACGCGCGAAACAGCGTTTTTTTCAGCGTTTTACAATGTATACTTTTACATTAAATCACTCTTGACGCAATATTTTTTCTTAAAATTTTAAAATTTTCGACATTCTTGTGCTAAAAATCACTAAAATTCTTTGACTTTATCCTGGCGCGAAGCAGTTTTTTTGTACAAGGTCCGTTTGACATGTACAAAGATGATCCCCAAAAGTCTTTGTACATTGTGTACACACAAATTTTTTGGTACTATAATATGATACAGTAGCGATTTTAGTGTGGTAAAAACAGAGTTGCTCGACTTTTGGTAGTGTATTTCAGCTAATTTATGGGTCTCTAAGGGCAAAAACCACTAAGAATCGTCTTAAAACGGCACGAAGCGCCTATAAATTTGACATTTTTCCTTTTGAAATGCAGTTTCTGCCAATATAAAGATAAATAGAGCACACAATCAGTCATTTCGACGCGAAGCGCTGTAAATTTCTGCGAATTTTAGACCTTTTCAGTAATTTTTGTCTCTCCAAAAATCTTCGTACATGTACAAAGACGGCCCCAAAAAGTCTTTGCACATCGGAAAAATCTTTGCTGAAGACAAAAAAACTGGGGCGCGAAGAGCCGGAAATTTCGTGAGATTAAGACGGATAGACGTCAAGAAGCATAATTTACAGCTTGATCTACTGTATTTATAGCATTTAATGCGAAATATCGAAATTTTTAATTGAAAATAGAAGACTATGCAAAAATAGCTGTTTCTGCTGCTAAAATTATTTTGAAACCTACATGAACAGAAAATGGCTTCCAGGTGGCCAAGAAAGTGAATAAATGTCATTAATAGGTATATCATCCGGTGCGTAGTGCCGTAAAATTTGAGAAATTAAGGGCCGAAAAATAATTGCAAATTGTATATCCATTCTTTATCTCGCCAAATATTATTGGCAAATGGGGGCGCCCCCCACCCCTTAGATTCGCCCCTGCTTGCAGCGCCAGCTACAAGCGTTCCATCGGAAACAGCTGTTCATTTGCACTGGAATCATTTACGACCCTCTCAGAAACAGGCTACATGGCGGAAAAGCAGAACGACTGTTATTTTTAAAATATAATTTACCACGAACAATACTAAGTTTTAGTCTGTAAACTTTTGGGTAATAATAAGTTGAATTGCTGCTTCATGTCTTCACTGAATTTTATGAAGTTCGATTTTTAACTCTAATTTTAAAAAACCGATAACTGACTCCAAAAAAGATCGGTTCCGGTTCCAGTTTCAGTTCTTAGAAAATGAAAAAATCGGTTCCGGTTCCGGTTCTTAGAATTTCAAAAAATCGGTTCTCGGTTCGGTTCGGTTCCAAAAAATTGTTGGTTCCAGCCGGTTCCGGTTCCGATTAACTGGCACATCCCTACTTGCCACAAATGTTTACGTTTTAATATGCTCCATAGGATGATAGAGCTTGTTAAGGCTTATATATTTAACACGTCAGTCGTGCATGGGCGGGAATAGGACCAACGATGTTAAAGATATAACACTAAGAAGCTCTAGAAGCTTATTAAAGCGTAAACATTCGTGGCGAAAATTGTATATTTCTCGGCCATTTTCAGGGGAAGGGGGTAAGCGATTACATTTTTTCAGCCGCTTACCCCCCTGAAAATCTTTGAAATGGTAGAATTTGCAATAAGGAATTATACACCTTTTTACAGTTTTTGTTCTTCAAAAATCTTTGTACATGTACAAAGACGGTCCTGAAACGTCTTTGTACATCAGCAAAAATCTTCGCCGAATACAAAAAGACCATGCTTCTAAATGTGATAATTCGGCCTGAATTTGGTTGATAATATTAGTTCGGCGCGAAGTGCCGAAATTTTTAATGAGCTTTTGATGGAATTCACACATAAAACTCGACTGAGAAAGCTAAAACAACTTGTACTACAAAATCAGAAATATTACAAAAATTGTAATATGCGAATTAAATCTTGTAATAAGCAACACTGCGCTTAGAATGTAAAAATGGAAAAATGTCAAATATTCAGAAACCCAAAAATTAGCCAAATACACTACTAAAGGTCGAAAAACTATGTTCTACCACACTGAAATCGTTACTGTACCATATTAAAGCATACAAAAATTTGCATGTATACTACAGTGTTTTTTGTATTCGCCAAAGATTTTTCCCGATGTACAAAGACTTTTGAGGACTATCTTTGTACATGTACAAAGATTTTTGGGAAGATAAAAACTGTAAAAAGGTGTAAAATTCCAAAGAATATTCGGCGCTTCGCTCCGATATGAAAAATTGTCTGTCCTATATATCTTTAAAATGGCAACATTTGTATTTAGAATGGAAAAATGTTAAATTTTTAGGCGCTTCGCGCCGTTTTGAGACAATTTTAGTAATTTTTGGCGTTAGAAACCCATAAATTAGCTAAAATATACAATCAAAAGTCAAAAGACTCTGTTTTACCACACTGCAATCGCTACTGCACCATATTATAGTAACCGAAAATTTGTGTGTATAAAATGTACAAAAACTTTTGGGGACCATCTTTTGTACATGCACAAACGGACCGTGTACAAAAAACACTGGTACAAAATGTACAAAGACTTTAGGGTACCATCTTTGTCCATGTATATACAAAGGTACATTGTACAAAAAACACTGTCACATACTGATAGTATGCGAATGTTTAAAAATATATTTATATAATATAGCTACAAAAATTTGTTAGCTCATACAAAGACCTTTTCGGAGATCTTTGTACAAGCACAGAAGTTCGTACAAAAAAAATAGAGTCGGCTAATAATAGTCCACCACTTAATTTTCTGGTCCTCCAATTTGAGATTTCACCCCTCCCTCAACTCTGGACCTTAGGAAACTATTTGAGACATATTTAGTTTATCGGATCGGACGAAATTCTGCAGCGTTGCTTACATTCGCCTATAATTAACCTCCGTCCTAATAGATTACACAAGAAACGCGTTTTAAAGCACGCGGTTCCCATTCAATTAAATGTGAAAGTGTTTTTGTAAAAATAGTTTGTTGAAAACGTACAATTTCCGGATCTTTTCTAGAATTTCCCCCCACCGATTTTCGTAACTTTTTTCGGCATAAATCGTTTGGAATCGGTCGGATTCGAACCCGGGAGCTTCAGTTCTATAGTTGGGCGCTTTTACCATCTCGCCATCCGGTCGAAAACACAAATTATGCGAATTCCTTTATATGTGGTCTTTCAAGGTAGGTACCTATGTATTATTTTCAGATGTAACTACGTATTTAATAAGTGCTTCATAAATAAGCAAAGTAAATCAAGGTGCCGGCATAAATAACGCTATATCCTTCAAAATTTTATCGAATCTGCATTCACCGGTTTTCTAGAAATATTCTAGAAAAGATATTATAGAAAATATTCTAGAATATCTTTTGAAATTAAAAAAAAATACATTTAGTTTAAACTTACATTTAAAGTTTAAAATCAACTTGTAAATAAGTGTGTACACTATAGCTAATAATGAAATTTTTAAAAAGTTAGAAGTCATTGGGAAAAACGGTGGGGGATATTCTAGAAAAGATCCCAATTTCCAGCAGAAACAGAACGTATTTGTCAACTCTAAATTTTTTAGCCACTAGCTATGAATGAATGAATTAAAAGAAGCATTTAATTTAAATAATTTAAGTGGAGGAATCGAAAACATGCAGACTTTCAGTAAAAGCTCATTTATACACAGTAGCAAAGTTATAACAGGGACTAAGTAAGTATACATATGGTCTAATCAGTACAGTTCTCAAAATTAACACCTGCTCATTGATAAATAAGTGCCGGTTTCACAGCCTGTACAAAATACGAATTACACTAAATTTTTCACCGGCCATTTTTTAACCTTTCCCCTTCCAGAGATGCTGGAAAATGTCCGGGGATTGCCGGGGCCCCGGTCGATCACTAATGTAAACCTGTAAAATTTGCTTCCAAATGATGTTGTAAATTCACCTAGCTGCTAGAACCACTTGATTAAAAAATTATCCAGCAAAATTACGTTCCTTGCAATGTCATACAGTAAATCAAAAAATAGTTTTATCGAATAATCTCACTAACCTAACGGTCGACATGCATAAAATTCCCGTGCTTCGAAATTCCTCATGTAGCAATCTCTTTACAATTAGCCCAACTAAACCTCAAGAGTTTTTGATTTTAGAGCATGAATTTGCTCGGCAGACCAATTTCCTCACTACTAAAACTGCCAATTTCTCATCGCCCTACTGGCGACCAAAGGAGAATTCGCTACCTATTTCGACGAACAAGGGAAAAACCGAGTGCAACAGTAACAAGGGGATTAGTTTCCCGGGCGACTTCACGAGCTACATAGGTTAAAAAAGACTATACGAACTATTTCATGAAAATCAATTTTTAGCTCTTAAACGATGATTATAGTTTGTTTCACATACTTTGTGCATAATTTCTAAAAATTTTCAACGACAGTTATAGTCTGTTTCATTTATTCGAGAGCTTTTTAGTCAATTCTCTTAAGGGCTACAGTAAGCCAAGCAAGACGAATTACTGTACTCCAGCAGATCAGCTCAGTGAGGGCGAGTGGTTAGATTTCTTCCATTTCTAATGCACTAATACGCCCAAATAAATTTGATTTGAGGCATTTAATCAGTGCTGGGACATACTACAGTAAGTGCGCTAAACAAAAAGCTATCGGCTAGAATCGAACCCGGGTTGCTTCGACTACAAGCAAGAGGTTTTGCCACTGAGCTATGCGGGAGTTCGCGGCGTTTCTTAGCATCTTAGTCGATTGTGTTTAAAGTGTCGACTCAGGATATGATGAATGCGCGATTTTTATCAGTAAGTCAATTAATCTGCTGGAAGGCGAGAATAAATTATGCCGGAAAAATGCTGTTGAAAAACCCATCTTTACTACATAGCTATAGTGAGATCTAGCGACCTACAGTAAATAACAAAGAAGGGGTTACTGTAAGCTCCGGAAAACATTTGCTGAAAAAGCTCTCGGATAAATGAAACAGACTATAGTTGATGGTTACGGTAATAATACATCAGATCAATGCTTAATCGTAATCTGTCAGCTTATTGTCGGAGATAGTTTTAAAATTTATGACCGAAGTTGTGTGAAACAGACCATACATATATATTAAAAAGAGTTCAAGGCAATTTACTGTAAAGCAATTTTGCACAGTAAAACTTCATGCTTTTTAGTCGTTAGGCACGATATTGTGACTCTTGCTCAACATTAACACGTAGATTTACAGGGGCCTAACAATTGTCATTGTGGACAAGGTTAATAATTTTCGTCGACGTAAACTGATAGCGCAAGATATCAATTCAACTCAGTGCGGGAAAATTTGGCTTTATAAGTAAACATCGGCGCAAAAGGAGAATTCGCTACCTATTTCGACGAACAAGGGAAAAACCGAGTCTCAAAATTATACAAAAACAGTAAAAACTAGTGCAAACTTTTATGAAACAGACAATAGATCCACCTACATTCATATGTATGTAGAGATGGCTCTACACCCCATTTTCGCTGCGTTGGTTCAACGCGAAATTCCATTCGTTTTGTGCTATGTTGTACATACATTCCGATGACTGTTTGCCCCAGATGCTCAAATTCATGCTTAATTTCCATTTGCACGTACGCGACCACTCAGCGTAATGCTTTAGTGTGTCGCCCGGGACCACCTTCCCTCTCAAAATTATCATATCTTTCCTTTCCCACACATATTTTCAATAAAAAATCCGGGATAGGAAAATAGGCACTCGGGCTTAATGCGACTTGAGTACGAATTGGTATGTGTGCTATCATATCATACGTGTGTTAAAACTCCATAGTGTGTCTCATATTCGTGCCTATTTTGTTTGTACATTCTTTACCGTAAGCTTTGCCCATATGCCTATTGTTATTCTCGTAGATCCATTTCGCGTTTCTTTGTCCGCGTTTGATACGCCTCTTTTTCCTATGGTTTAAAACTGCGTGCGAGCGCAGTTTTGACGATATTACGATTCGGACGCACTTTAAGAATTTTTCATTTTACATTGAGCTTCACAGTTTTTTTCGCCAGCTTGTACGCTGTGCCTGTTTTCTTTTCCGTGCTATGCATTTTTCCGCACGTAGTCTCCCTGTGTTTTCCCCCTGTGTGGCTGCAGGGAAATCTCGATCGTATTTCGTCGCGTAGTGGACAGGCTTTTTTCGCCCTAACGCATTTGTTGTTTTATTTGTGTGCCTTCACGGCAATAGTTGTATTGTATGCCGTTGGCGGGCTACGTGCCCTCGTAATTATAGTGTTGTTTTTAACCGATTAGCGTGACACGACAGTCGGCAACATGCATCTTCATGCTGTCGCGTTTTTCATTGCTTCATAATTTTCTATCCAAAAATATTGCAAAAATTAATTATTTAATTAACGATGATTGGGCTCGGTTTGAATTTTCGTGCTGTTGAATTCTGTCCTTGTGCTACACTATACTTTTCAATATTTTCAAGCACCGTAATTCGGTCCCAAAACAAGTTAAATAATAATCTTTTGGGCCCTCAATTAGTTTTCCGGGAATTTACATTATTTAGGTACTTAATCTCAAAAGGGGTTAAGTAAGTAAGTTTCACTAGGTGCGTGCATAGAGGGCCGGCTTCATCTTGATAGGTCAAGCCTTACCCCGAGTCGCCTTTTGTGCGAGCGCGTGAGCTTTAGCTAGGGCATAAGTAAGACTCGTAAACGTAGTAGAGTCTACGTGTACATGTACGTAAGTTTATTTTAGCAAAGTCCTTATTGCTGCATGTTTTTCACTACACAAAAGACTTCGTCAATTATGCCTTCGTCGCAGCTGATTGTTAAACTCTTCTTATCGATGTTTAATGCGCTTTGCACAAGATATGGCGTATCCAACAAAAAAATAGGCCGTAAAGCGAAAATGGGCCATTTGGAATGGAACAGACTATAGGTACCAAGTGGCGTTGTAGCTGTGGCGGGACTAGTCCCCCAAAATTTTGAAAGTATGAATACTTTTTACAAGGTCTCTCAGAGGAAAAATTAGAGCATCATAAAGCGGATCCGAAAGACCGATATTTTAGCACACTTGTTGAGCTGATAGGCATAGGTGGGCAGCACCATTTTTCAGAGGTCAAAAAATGGTCTCAAAATGGTGGTATGGCGAAAAACAACATTTTTCATCGTTTCTTATCGGGCACTATCCATTGGCATCAAAAAATTGCAAAAAAAACAAAAAAGATTCAAAAATTGAATTCTGAGGAGGGGGTATTGTGCATACCCTCAAGCCCACATGTGCGGATTATGGGCCCAAACTTTTTAGGCGCTTCGCGCCTTATTTATTTATATACAACATATTTGTTCAATATAAGTAATTGTAATCAAGCCGACTTTTAAAATTTTTCTCTCCAGTGTATACATACATCCACACCTGGGCGTGGGGTTGGGGGGTATGCACCCCCCCCCAGAAACCAAAATACCCCCCCCCCCCCCAGAAATCAAAATACCCCCCCCAGAATTCAACTTTTGAAAATTTTTTTCGTTTTTTTCGCAATTTTTTGATGCCAATGGATAGTGCTTGATGAGAAACGTCGAAAAAT
>JAVLUZ010000108.1:500755-561231 GCA_036768485.1 Mermis nigrescens
ATATATATTGTCTTGTGTGTGTCTTTATTACGCATTATCTTTTTATCATATGTTGTGTCATTATTCTTATCACGTGTTTTTTCTTGGACGTATCAATAAATCCTTTGTTAGTTTGCAATCCTGGGTTCTTCATCGGCTTATCCTTCTTTTTTCCACTGCTCATATCTCGATGAATTTATCCGTCCGCGCCTGTTTTCTTTTTATTCTTCATTGCTAGCTCCTTTCCCTCTATTTAGCCCATATTATTTATTTCCTACTCTTGTGTAATACCTCATGTTTTATGATCATACATGATCATGGTTGGGGAGAGTCTAGGGAGTTTTCAACCCCCCAGAGAGATTTTCACTCCTCTCAGAAATTTTTCACCCCCACCCCACCCCAGAATTGGCGATTATCGGAAAATTCATTGTCCTCTTTTAAGCGTTTTTAGCTACCTATCTATTTGTTCAAAAACATCGAATGCTTAACGCTACGCGGTGGCAGTGATTATTTGCAATCAACTGCAAATAATATATCAAACAATGTACCTAATATTGTTTGCAGTCAAAAACCAGCGGCCTAGACTGCAAATAATATCGTGTACATTGTAAAATTATTTGCAGTTAAAAACCAGCAGCCTAGACTGCGAATAAAATCGGACACAGTGTAATACTATTTGCAGTCAAAAATCAGTGACATTGACTGCAAATAATATAACAGCGTACTAAATTATTTGCAGTCACAAATCAGCGGTCTAGCCTGCAAGTAATATTGCGCACAGCGTTATATTATATTAAGCTTTAGTATGTTTTGAAAAAATTTTGGTCGTGCGTGCCCCCCCCCCCCGAAATAAACTCCTGCATACGTGCCTGGAAACATATGTCGTAGCTTGTGATTAATATAATAGGCGTGAGTGAAATGTCAGATTCGTATCGAAGCTAAAATTGCATTGGTGTGCTATTATTCTAAGTTAAAAATTCAGCAATTCATGTTAGATTGCATAAAAGAAATTGTACCTGTAATATGATAATAGTCGAAAGAATAGAATAGAGTCAAGTCTTTTCACTGCCTTTTTAAGACTTAATTATAGAATGGCATTATTGCGTATGATTGCAGAGAGTGAGGTAAGTTTCAAATATTATTAGTCATAGAGCAAACTTCAAGAGATTGTAGCTAAGGAAAGCAAAAGCTTAGATGAAGCCACTGTCTTTTTTTGTACGAGACAAAGGTTTTTGAGGCTCGTACAAAGATTTTCGAGCCATCTTTGTACAATGTACAAAGACTTTTTGGGGCAAAGTAATAGTAATTTTAACGTTTTTTGGACTATTTTTTAGCAAACTTTCTGAAAATTTTCGGCGCTTCGCGCCGAGTATCATAATTACATTCTATTTAGCTCCAAGCGCGGGCATTTAAATCTCCAAAATCTATCTGTAAGCATCTCTGTACAGATTGAAGCATCTTTTACATCTATTTCCACTGTTTTATAAAGATTTTATGCAGAAAAAAGAACTATTAAACAACTTTGCACTGTTTTCTGCCCTTTGAAGATAAAATTGGCTCTTTTATCTTTGCGTTGCATTAAATTCATAAGCAAATTGGTGTCTATTATGAGATTCAGTCAGCACATTGCAACCGCTAATTATTTATAATTGTGTAACACAAGTCATTTTAACTTGCTGAGTTGAATTTTATGTGTAATTTCAACCTAAGACTCATGAAAATTTTGGCGTTTCGGGCCGAACTAATATAAGCAGCTGAATTTAGGACAAAGTTACACCTTTTGTGAAGCATGCGGGTCACAGATAACAATCTAGTAGTATGTAAAAATGTGTACATTCAATTGCATATATATACGTTATATGTACAAAAAATTTTTCGCTCGTACAAAGACTTTTCCGAGATCTTTGTACATGCACAAAGAGGCTCGTACAAAAAAAAAACAGTGGATGAAGCGGACTTAATATTTTGGAGAAACTGTTTATTAAATTTATGCTCACTTTGGTCATGTGTTCGCATTTTTTATACCACGCATATTCCATACGCTTTCCCATGGAGTATCTGTGCATTTTAAATAAGGTGTTGTTAATCCAGCGGTTCAGAAAGCCTTACTTTTGTACTGGTTCTATTTTTTAGGCATGCATAATATGGATTGATTATCGACGTGTAATTTTACCCTAAAGCCATTATATACCTACCTGCTTAAATGACGAGCGAAGCTGTTCTGAAAAGCAAGCACATTGTTTATAAGGTGGTTTTGACCGGAGGTAAAATGTCAATTTTGTCTTGCATGCGTAACAGGTGTAATACTTTATAATTTAGGTCCTTGTGGTGGCAAAACAACAGCGCAAGACAGACTTGCCGTATTCTTCGAAAATCTCGGTTGGAAGGTAAGCTGTCTAACTAACGTACAAGGCGCTCACGTACCTAAAACGGGGATGGCAGTCCCCCGACCCCCACCCGAAGTTGGTCGTTTAATCAACTCCCTCTTATAGCCAGAAAAATTTTCATCTTCCCCCGATCTTCGTCGGAAACATTTTTAAATGTTTTTGACCGTTTTTGACCAAAACTTGGAGGTCGTTTACCCTCCCACCATAGGTGCACAATGTCAGAGTCGGCAGGGGTGGGGCTGAAATCCCAAAATCCAAAACAGTAAATTTAACGTTCATGATTTTTTGCTGTTTTAACGATTAAAATTTTCAAAATAGCCTGTAAAACGTTTCTCGTGATAATATCGCGTTTTAAAATCATTTTTTCTTCATTCTTGACCGCATTATAAAACTCTTGACACTAAAAAATGCAATAAGTTACCAATTTTGGGCGCTTTTTAAGTAAAAAGTATTTAAAAGTACTAATCGGGCGCGAAGCGCCGGAAAAATTTTTGATATTTTCAATGCTTTTGACCTCAAAAATGACGCAAAAAACGTTTTATCAGCTCAAAATCGCCGGACAGTACCTGTCCGGCTGACCCTTCAGGGGCGGGGTTAATACTCCCCCTCACACATATATGTGCATGTATGCCTCCCACCCACAATGGCCGCCCCTTTTAGAAATTTCGAGCTGTCACATGTATGATACAAGCACAGTTTTTTGTATTCGGCAAAGATTTTTCCCGATGTACAAGAACTTTCCGGGACCGTTTTTGTACATGTACAGGGCGTAACGAAACCTCGTGAAAGAGGTGTTCGGGAAAATCCATAGTGTTCCTAGTAAAACAGCATGTCATCAGAAAGAGCATTTAATTATGAACAAGAAATTCCGCTAAATCGAGGTGTGACCGCCATTAGCAGCGCGAGCAGAAGCGAATCGCAAAGGCATTGACGATGAAAAATTTTCAAAAGTCAATTTTGTATTTCATGTCACTGAGCACCATGTTGCTCTCGTATTTATAAGAAATGAACAGTGCAACTTTTCCATAATTAGGAAAACAGTACAACTTTTCCCGTACAAAAATTGATGCTCTTGTAGCTGGTTGTAACCGTTTTGCACGAAAACTTTACATTTCTTCCGTACCCCCAGCATATGAAGTTTCGTTACACCCTGCACAATGATTTTTGGCAAGAAAAAAGTGTAAAAAGGTGTAAAATTTCCAAAAAAAATTATGTCTTTTTATAATCCCAGAATTTGCATTTAGAATGGAAAAATGTAAAATTTTTCGGCGCTTCGCGTCGTTTTGAGACAATTTTCAGTAATTTTTGGCGTCAGGAATTCAAAAACTAGCTAAAATACACTACCAGAGGCAATGATCGGACCGAGGCCTCGGCAAGGCTCGGCGTTTTTTGGAGCCTCGGTCTCGGCGCCGAGGGCGTAGCTGAAAAGTGCCGAGGCGCCGAGGGTTAAAATCAAATTTGAATAAGTTTAATATTTCCGTTGAATATTAACTATTTGGAATGCATCTGCAGAGTACACAGGCCGTTTTTTACCTATTGGCTTTTCTTATGGTTTTAGGCGCGTACCCAGTTACACCAAGTTACATACAGCAAAGTGCCAATTGATATTCGTAAGATGACCAAGTTTTAATTCTCATGCTCGCTACATGGATCGTAAAGTACAATGCAGTTTCCGTCATATTACCCACCACACCAGAATTGGATGACCAGGGGCGGATTTAAGGGTGGCTAGGGAGGGGCGGCCGCCCCTCCATTGGCCAAAAATATTTGGCGAGATAAATAATGGATATGCAATTTGCAATGATTTTTGGCCATCAGTGACCATAATGTTCTAAATTTTTCCGGCGCTACGCGCCGGATGATACCTATTAATGACATTTATTTACTTTCTTGGCGACCTGGAAGCCATTTTCTGTTCATGTAGGTTTCAAAACAATTTTAACAGCAGAAACAGCTATTTTTGCATAGTTTTCTTCTATTTTCAATTTAAAATTTCAATGTTTCGCATCAAATGCTATAAATACAAAAAATCAAGCAGTAAATCATGCATCTAGACGTCTATCCGCCTTAATTTCACAAATTTTCCGGCGCTTAGCGCCAGATTTTTGTTAAAGTCAAAGAATTTTAATGATTTTTTCGCACAAAATTGTCGGAAATTTTGATATTTTCAGAAAAAATATTGCGTCAAAAGTGATTTTATGTAAAAGTATTCAATGTAAAACACCGAAAAAACGCTATTTCGCGCGTTAAGGGCAAATTTTCAGACCAATTTTTGACTGTTTTTGGGAAAGTTGGGATACCGCCCCCTTCTTAGGAAAATCGTAGATCCGCCACTGTGGATGACTGAAAAAGCGTGTTTAAACATGCATTACTGCAAAAGCGAGCACAACAATGGCTGCAGTTCTGTCTTTGCATACATATGTAGTTTATTTCGTTTGTTCGTTTATTTCTTCGACACTGTTTTCTTATTTATAGTACGAAAACTTTTTAACTGCTTGTTCAGCCATATTTTTATTAACTTTTCCAAGTCTTCAACGGCAACTTGTTAAATTAAAGATGCTTTCATGCTGCTGACTTTATTCAATAAATCCTTCGCACATTTAATCTACTATGATTGAAAATAAGAATGAATTGTTCGACATGTTATGCGTTTCGATTTCACTTTCATTAAAATACTTGTATGTAAATCGACTCTGCATGAAATTTTTGTTCTCTGAAGTAGTGTTCTTTCAGTCATTGTTCTTTACTTCAGCAATTCGATTTTACTATACTCGCATTTCATAATGTCGATTGTATCAAATGTTCAAAAACTCCTCTGTGTAAAGCACAATCTCAAAGCAGTTGGTTATAATAGTGTGACTTTAAAGAATCTGATAAAGGATGACGACGACGATGACGCAATAGCACAACAAGGCGAAATAGATGAGGCTAACTCTGATTCAGATGATCTAGATTTTGATCATGAATTATCTGCTTCATCCAAAAAGAATTCTGGACTTACAGCAATAAACGTTTGTTTTAGTTCGATAAAGTGTTTAATATTACGATTATTCTGTAGCTCATGTGCATACAAAATATTCTAAGAGTACTATTTATGGGTATAGGTATATAAGCTTGACCCTCGGCATTACCCTCGGCCTCGGCCGAGGCAAGGATTTTCAGTCATATCGGCTGAGGCATAGGGTCCAAAAAGAACCCTCGGTCCGATCACTGACCAAAGGTCGAAAAACCCTGTTGTACCGCACTAAAATCGCTACTGTACCATATTATAGTACACAAAAATTTGCATGTTGAAAATGTACAAAGGCTTTTGGGGACTACCTTTGTACACTACAAAGTAACCTTGTACAAGAAAACACTGGATAGAAGCACACCTGGGCAATTGCATATCCCAACCTGCCCATGGAATGGGCTGGTACAAAATCTGGATGGGCTGAAGGGTCCATTTAAATAGGCTGATTTTGAAAAATGTTAGAATTCAGCGGGAAATTAAACAAAATTGTCTTTTTTGCTTTCACTTTGACTTGTAGATCAAGCAACCTTTGAGAGCTCATAGTTGGACCGGCTGAGGCTTTGCCTATTGCCCAGGTATATGCGCAAAAGGTCATAGTTGATTAAAGCATAAGTAAGTGACTGAACTAATTATTGGTTAAAACTGCTTGAAACCACCTGATTTACTTGTAAAAGTCGCTGTAAGTAGTTTGGTAGCTTTCATCAGAGATTATGTATTTCATTTGTACGTTCTTCGCTTCTTAAGTCTAATCATATATCCCGTATTTAAGCGACTGCTTTTGGACGTTCCCCTGAGCTTTTCTTTGCATTTCATGCTTGATTTGATCATATTTCTTCCGTCTGCTTTGGAAATTCAGTCAGACAATTATACAACAAACTAGTATGTTTAAAATTACCTCTTTTTAGTCAGAAAACTCGAAATTTCCGATGATTTCCGCCATATACGGGTGAACTATTTCTTCATAGTTTCGTCTAAGATGTGACTAACACATTACTGCAAATAAAAATGCTTTTTCTATCCTACGACCATATAGTTGTTTGAAGTAGTTTTAATTATATTAGAATTGAGATCTTCTCAACTTAGGTTAGCCATTTATAAAGATGTGCAAAGGTCAGTAGCATCTTTTGGTCCAGAAAGCCGACAGGTATCCGTTTGAAAAGGGTCTCTAACAAGCTTGCTTCTGAAGTTGTTCAAAAATACTGACATGTATCGGACAGTTCTTTGCACTGATTAGTGATACATTACATACATTTACATGCTTAATTGAGCACAATATTTTTGAAGGATCCTAAGGACAGTATCTTTTGATCAGTCTAAATGAAGGACTAGCTGAAACTAGACATATTGCTTTTATTTGTGACTCGAAAGTTCGCAAGTACAATAACTACGGAAAAATGACTCTGGATCATTCATCTAGAACCTTAACTTGCGTCATCCGTATGTCTATAAAAAGTCTTATTTCAATGATAAAACCGAAACAATTATATTTTCTAAAACCAATATATAGCTATTGTCGTGTTCTTAAATATGCATATCATTTCATCATTTGCTCGCAATTCACGACCACACATGGGCGTGGGGGTTTGGGAGGTTTACACCCCACAGTAATTGGAAAACCCGCGCAGATTACTGTAGACTCCAGAATACTATTTTAAGTAACATTTTTGGCAATTTTTGACGATTTGAACCCCTTCCCCCAAGAATTTTCTTGCTGTCCATGTATGTTCACGACTAGCATTTTTTTCGTAGGTATTCCGCCCACCGGAAACTGCAACTTTGCTGCTCAGGTGATTGACGTTTAAAACCACCAAAAGATTTGTCATTGAATAAAAAAATTTTTCCAATAGGGGTGGCGTTCGATTCAATGAATTGAAAGAGGAGCAAATTGAATGCTTTCAGAATGACTTACTGCTCACTGTGATTCAAATAGAAAACGTTTATGTCAATCTCGCCAAGGGCTTCGCAAACCAAAATTGCTTGCTTGTGTTCGACAGAGGCACCATGGATGGATCTGCTTGTTAGTAGGCATGCTTTGCTTTCTATGTGTGACTTTTTTTGGCGGGCAGGCGTCGTAAGGTTTGAGTTGGACTTTCAAAAAGAAGGTTTTTCTTCGAAGTTCTTAGTTTTAGAAGGTTCTTTAGTTTTATCGAGCTAAATCGTCTCTTAAACTTTTACCAAATTTTGAGTCATGCAAATAACATATTTACTGTAATAAAATGAATCGAGTATGATTTTTATCATTTCTAGTTTTATTTTCATCGCTTGCGCAGATTAGCCGAACTAATCATTTTCAGTTGCGTTTCTTATAGACTCTTGCGCCTCGTAAAATCTGAAATTTCGCATAATTCTTATTAGGTACGTGCATTTGTGCTATTTGTCGCGTCTTTTTGTTTCCTTCCTTTATGCTAACAGCATGCTTTGCTTTTACCTCTTTCTTCTTTCGTTGTGCTTTGTTTTTTTTAGTTTTTTAATTTTTTTCTATTTATTTATTTTTCCAAAAATATTTTCTCGATTATCATTTTTTCTATTCTTCTTTGTCTCCTTTTACTTTTTTCTTTTATTTTTCCTACATTTAAATCAACGTGTTTTGATTTTATGTTAACAACGCACGCTATTCATTATTGAAGAATCGATGCGGGGCCCTTATGTTATATATATTAGCAGCATAACATTCCAAAATATGTATGAAATTAATGGCTTTTAAGTGGAAGTAAGAATTCATTGTCCTGTGGCTCAAGCAACCGTTATTTACAGAATGCCAGAATGATACATGCGTGTTTCTGCAAACCAACTAATTTTTTCTTCATATAAATGCAAATTAGAAATAAAAAACTAAATAAAAATTGAATTCTCCATATATAAAAATAAATATAAAAATAAATTCTAACACCTTGAACCAGCTTCTCCAATTTGCTTTAAGACGTTGGGTCACCAATGTGGAATCGAATCTTGCAGCGCAATAACTTTAATTTGGTCGAATTACGCGACAATAGATACGACCAAATTGTTCATTTGGTAAGTGAGTGGAATAAGATTATTTCGCTGCTCCGAAAATAGTCTTCCGTAAATTTTAAGTTTGTAAAAAATCTACGGTTCTCAAAAATGAGCTTAGTGAGCTCCCTAAGTGATTGGCCTAACAACCTTGCATCGCATTGCCGAAGCTTGTAATTACATTTTGTATACGAGTTACGTTGTACTTGTTGCTACAGTTTACATTAAATTTTAACTTATATACATACATATGTACATATAGGGCCGTATTTGAGGAATGCGGCCGCCCCCCTTGGTCAGAAAAATTTTTTGAAAAGGTAGATGATGCACGGAGAGATGGGAAATCGAATGCCTTTGTCGTAAAATCTTTAAATTTTCGGCGCTTCGCTCTGGATGTAAAGTATTTTTCATCGTTTTAGCTCAAGCGCGACCAAAAAATAACTTTTTCATACAGCTTTTGGATAGAGAAAATTTTTTCCGTAAAAACTTCAAATTTTATGATCCTAATGGGTAAAGCATGTCGAAAAACGTCGAAAAATGCGGTTTTTGCGAGCTATCCCGGCGAATTTTCCGAGATATACACCAATTTTTGTTGGGTCCGCCCGTCTTGGCCGAATCGTGGATGCGGGCTTGCATATTTACATATAATTTTATGTATTACTCAGTGAGTGGCAGTAAGTACGGTTACATTTGTAGGTAAATGAGAGGGTCATATGCCCTGCCTAAGAAGCTCAAGCATTATTGAAAAGTGTATCAATATATATGCACATAGGGGG
Source organism: Mermis nigrescens (assembly GCA_036768485.1). Classification (NCBI taxonomy): domain Eukaryota; kingdom Metazoa; phylum Nematoda; class Enoplea; order Mermithida; family Mermithidae; genus Mermis; species Mermis nigrescens. Next base: position 509,902 of record JAVLUZ010000108.1, read on the forward strand.
TATTACCCGGCCCTTAAGTGTCAGCCGGACAGGTGCTGTCCGAGGATTATGAGATGATATAACGTTTTTTTGCATTATTTTCGATGTGAAAAGCAGTAAAAACGCCAAAAAATTTTCCGACTCAGTAAGTGCCCAAAATTGGTATATTTTTGCATCCTTGAGTGAGTGTTAAAAGTGATGTAATGCAGTTAAAATGAGCTAAAAATGCTTTTTAAATGCGATTTCACCATGAAAAAACGTTTTATAGGCCATTTTGACTATTATGATCGTTCAAACAGCAAAAAAATCGCGAATGTTAAATTAATTGTTGGATTTTTGGGATTACACCTCCGTGCCGACTCTGACCTTGTGCACCTATGTGTACCAACCAAACAATTACCCAGCTTTTAATAACTAACTAAATTCTGGATTTTATCCCTTCCGGTACAGACATCTCAGAAGAAAATTATAGAATTGGAAATGAGGAAATTTCAAAAATAGGTTAAAGTTGTATTTTCTAAGACGAGAAAATTTAGAAAAGCGCTCGGGAATTACGAAAATTGTAAATTAAAATCACCCAGAATCGTGATACTTGGTAGTTTTCATGCTAGTTTAACGTTTGCATAATTTTTCAGCCATTTCGTGTCAGGAACGATGAAAACTCTGCCTGATAAGTTTAAACATGTACGCAACGGCTCAAAAGTTAGGTTGTTGATAGTCAGCCATCTTTATGGCCCTCTATGTTTGGTTAAAAAATGGCCAAAAAACGCATATTTTCGCCTGAATCAAAAAGGAGGCAAATATTTTAATTATTTTATGAATGAGAGCTACCGATCTTTTAGTTTTTCAAAATTTTTCAAGCTGTCTAGTTTTTTCTGTTTTTGTTTTAGCAAGTGAAACTGCTTAAAAAATTAGCTTCTAGGTCACGGCCGCCGCTGGTGCTGAAGATCACTATACGGTGGAGAATAACGCCGTTCGGAGCGAAGGTTTAGAACATGCTACGGCCTTGGATTTGAGGACTCGCCAAGTGAACTTAACGCTTAAACCTTTTGCACCTTTTTTATACATAATTTTATTTCAATAAATTATATAACTAACCTTGAAACAGGAGTAATACACTAAAAATAGGCCAAAAAAGCTTGTTTTACTCTAAAATTTAAGGATAACTTAGAAATCTCAAGTTTTTGGGATGAATGTGAGACAGCCGATCTTTGGTGACAGCTATACATGTAACAGGGCGATGGGGGTCCCCAACCTAAAGCCGATCTTCCCCCGATCCGTCAAAGTCCGAAAATTGTTGACCCCTTCCCTGATTTTCGCAATTTTTGAAAAAAATCGCGTATTTTGGCCATTTTTTACTCTTAATTTTTTTGCTATTTTTGGCCAAAAAGCCGAAAATTGGGGGCCAGTCAACCTTTCCGCCCATATGGCCGGGACCCCCATTCCAAATTTCGAACCGTTTCATGTATGGTAGCAGCTTTCTTAACTTTTAAGTTGTAGGTTTCTAGAACAAAGCATTCTTGAACTTACATGCATATGTATATATCTTCAGTGATTTTTGTTCCGACTTCTCAAGTTCCGGAGAAAATGATTGATTAGATGCTACACTTGCTTCTTCAATATCTCGAAAACAATATTCTCCTTGAAAATTACTGTTTTTATTTAAAGCGATACGAAAGCTCGTTTTCAGCATTTGAGATGCTTCTAACCCGGCTTGGAACACATTCAAACATGGACCTTGCTGAAATGATGAAATCCTTGGGAAACTTAAAAACACTTGTGTCAAGAATGGGTCGAAAAAACTTATTTTAAGGGCAAAGCATACATGGGCATGGGAGGGGTGAGAGAGGGTAACTGATACAGAGTTATTCTTGTATTCGGCAAAGTTTTTCCCGATGTACAAAGACTTTTCAGGACCGTCTTTGTACACTTAAAAGGATTTCTGGGAGGACAAAAATTGCAAAAAGGGTCTAAAATTCGCATAAATTTTCGTCGCTTCGCGCCAAAATGAGTAATTGTGTGTTCTATATATCTTTATAATGGCAGAAATTGCATTTGGAAAGGACAAATATCAAATTTTTCGGCGCTCCGCGCCGTTTTAAGACGATTCTTAATGATTTTTGCCCTAAGAATCCCAGAATTTAGCTAAAATACACTACCAAAGGTCGAACAACTCTGTTTTTACCACACTTAAATCGCTACCGTACCATATTATAGTACCCAAAAATTTGTGTGTACAAAATGTATAGAGACTTTTAGGGACCATCTTTGTACATGTACAAATGGACCTTGTACAAAAAAACACTGGCTATATAGTCATTTTAACCCGAAAAAGATTGTTATATAGCCTTTTTTGGGCTCAGAAAACTAGCTATATATAGTCTTTTTGAACTTGGAAACATACGGCGTGAGTTCAGAAATGTTATATATAGTTCTTTTTGCTGATATATATTGTCACAAATGCTCGAAAACGATGGTTTTGAAGCGATACCATTGTTTTTTCACTGTAGAATAGTCATTTACGAAGCACTTAGCCATCTCCAAGTTTTTGATTTTCACCCCTCCCTAAAAGTTTAACCTTGCGCACCTGTGGGGCAAAACACAATGTTTCGATGTTTCTCATCGAGCTCGTCTGCTGTTAAATTTGGTAAACACGAAAAAATAATATTGAGTCGAAAGGGGGTCTTTAATGAGTGTTATTGTTTTGTTTGGGGGCCAAAAACCACGCTTGTAGCTGGCCTTCCGAATTTGAGGGGAGCTAAGATTTTGAAGTTAGATATATCGGTAACAAATCGTTGGTATTTTTGATCGTTTTTTGGCGTGCTATATATAACAAAGTATAAAAACCAAAAATTTCAATTTCTTGAAATAAAGTCGCGCTGTTTGAGGATAAAAATTATACGTTTAGAGTCAAAATGACGCTAAGCGATGGAAAATTTTATGATTTTTATCTCGGGAGTGTGGTAAAATTTATTCTGACGGTCTTTCAAATGCGTTTCGAGATTTTTCAATTTTCCCTTTGGGGATCGATGCAAGAAATACTCATACTTCCTGAATTCTGATGGAGACCAGGCGTGTATAGCTTGTGAATCCAAGAGGGGGGTGAGATTTCAGGGTACCTTTTTTGGACTAAAAAATGATTGATATACAGTTGAACTCGGATAATTCAAACCTCGGAAAACGCACTTTTCCACCAGCACACACGGTCCCGGCAAAAATAGCGTATTAACATGGTAAGACCCCTCGGTTAATGCGTAATGCCTACGGCTGACAAGACCGCAGCATACAAATCAGTGTGTAAGTGCACACGCTTAATGCACACCTCGGATAATGTGCACGCGGACCTCGGATAATGCACACGTGAATTACTGATATTTAACACCACGTTACCTACCTTATCCAAAATGAAAGCTTGAATTTTTATTACTACACTGTTTATTCAACAGCAACAGGCAAGGATACAGCATTCGTCGCCAATGTATTCTTTCTGTCATAGTATTAAAGCGAAAACAGATTCCTTTTCAGCTAACGTGGAAATCGCACGCTTCCGGTTATTGCACACACTCGGATAATGCACACCTTTGGCCTTGGGTCATAAGGGGTGTGCATTATCAGAGTTTGACTGTATACGTGTCAAAACATCATTTTCCGGCATTTTTGACGATAAATTTGAATAAATTGAAGAAAATATAGTCCAAAAATGAGTACATATATGGCTAGAAGCGCCGAAAATTTGACACATTTGAGCAAACAGAAAGCTAAAAACCCTTTAAATAGCACTTTTTCTACGAATTCTGTTGGAAACTTGAAAAATCGCGAGTTTTGGGTGAGGATGGGGCGAATACCATCCAAACTCCCCCAAAATCATGTATGATTCTATCCTTCTCTGCTGCATCTCCCTACACTCCCTCACATCCATAGGTGGGCGCCACCAAAGTTCTGGGGGTGTAAGCTTTTTTCAAAGGTCAAAAAATGGCCTTAAAAATGGTGGTATGACGAAAAACACTATTTTTCGAGGCTTCTCATCGAGCACCATCTATTGGCATCAAAAAATTGCGAAAAAAATTTCAAAAATTGAATTCTGGGGGTGCATATCCCTAAACCCCCCACGCCCAGATATGCTCACATCTATATGCGGTCACATTATTTTCTGTATCTAATATTAACTTGAAATTGCAGGCGTGGGTTGGTCACCCTTACGTTGATATTATCGATAACACTAGCTGTTCGAGCTTTGAAGACAAAATGCTACGGCTGATCCAGGTGCCAGACTGTGTTACAAATTAAAATAATAGGAAGTGTAAAAAAACTAGTTGGCCTTTGCGAATTTGAAAAGTGCTAAAATCGCCAAAAATTAAAAAAATGAGAATTTAAGATTTTAGATTTATTATTGAGGATGTATCCTACTTATGTATAAAGTTTTTAAAATACAAATTTAATGTTGAAAAAAATCGGATAAATTTTTTAATTTTATCTCTATCTGTTTGCAATTTCTCCTTTTCAATTCTGGTAGTGTAAAGTAAACTTGGTTGAGGCTGAATCTATTACAAAAACGTAATTAATAGCCATGAAATGGATTTTTATATCATTCATCCTTTACAGAAAATTTTCGGAATTTTTTGAATAAATGAAATCGGCCCGTCTCGTAAAAGTAATGCTATTTAAATTTTTTTCGTATTTATATTTTATATTTTTTCACTTAAGAGCGACTGATTTTTCTCAACAGATTATGGGTATTTTTGACAGGTAATTTGCGACAGGGCAGGCGTGCTATATGGCGATAGATTGGCTCCTAATAGCCGGAAACGCAAATTTCTGGTGGCCTCGTTTGACGAAACGGTATAAAAATGTTTAAAGCACATTTTTCACTTTTCGTATGCTTAGTCATGTATTTTGTTATTAATCAGAAATTTCCGAAATACGAAGAATTCTCCGTCATTCACCGTTATTTGATCGAAAGCGAAAAAGAGGTGCAAATGAGGCTCCGAGCCAGGGGCCAAAACGGTTGGTTACTGATTTATTTTCCGCGACCATTTATTTATAATTTAGTTTTAATAGATGCATAGCATGGCCGATCTGGGGGGTCAGCCGTTTTGGAGAGGGGGAGGCAAAAATTATGCTTTTGGCCAAAATTACCTCAAAAACTGGTGTGTGCACTAAAATAGTATTAAAACTATGTTATTACACAGTTTCTGGTAAACTTGAAGCACTTTTAAAGGAAATTTTCAATATTATTCCGTTTTTGGCCTTCATTTTACCTTATTTTCCCCACGAAGATTTTTCATTTTCCATTCTGGAGGGGTGTAGACCCTACAAACCCCCACCCACGTGCATGTCTAGTTACAACGTGAAGTCGGTCGTCCCCCATCTCTTTGAGGTCAGAAAATTTTTAATTCGCCCCCGTCCTTTCGTTTTTGGCGTAAAGATTGCGTTTTTGGCCATTTTTAGGTTTTTTCTTGCCATTTTTATCCAAACATTGGAGGCCATTTACTCCTCATCCACCCCCACCCTCTAGATATGGCCGGGAATCTCCTCGAGACATCCACAGCATGAGAATTCTGGGGGAGGGCGAAATTTAAAAGTGCCCTTTTTGGGCTCAAAAATGGTGGATACGCTTCAAAAACATCGTTTTTGGCGTTTCTGACGATGCTCTATCTTGACAGAGCGTAAAACAAAAAAATTTTGGAAAAATTAACAAATGTGAATGAATGGAATGAAATACAAACATGTAGTCGAAAATTCAGTGTACGGCGCGAAACGCCGAAAATTTGACACTTTGTAGCAAACGGATAGCTAAAAACGCTTAAAACGTTACCTTTTCTACGGATTTTTAGCAAAGCCTTGGAGAATTTCGAATCCAGTGGTTGGGGGGTGAATAAAGATCTGAGTGTAAAAACTTTTCTGGGGGTGAAACCCCTAAACTTCCCCGAGATCATGTTCTGAACCCCTACCACAATTTCAGGCCTTGACATCTATGAAGATAACAGATTTGTTTGTTTATTTATCTATTCTTGTTTTATTTATTATTCTAATCGTTTATTCCTTTTTATTTTTAATCGTCTTTCAGATGAACCTATTGGTTTGTTTTTCTTAGGAGTCTGGTCTTACACTCATACGGTGCGCAGGAAAAATGCTAAAGGAGAAAGAGTAGAAACTAGAATGCAAATCGGCCTTCGACAATATCAGGTATGGAATGTTCACTTGGCATGGCCGTTCTGAACATTTGATTTGACGAGATTTTTATATCATCTTTATTTTTTATTTGTTTGAATTTTTTATAATATTTTTCAGCGCGACATGATCAGACGGAAGTCAATAATTTTTACTTCTATCGAATTGTTGATAAAATCCGCACAAAACGCTGAAGTTATACAGAAACTAGTTTAATTGGTCGTTAGTGTATGAGTTTAGGCGAATAATCCCGCGTACAAGTTTCCATATATGTAACGGCTCGAGGTTTCGTTGTGGGGGGGGCAATGACTTTCAATTTTCGGCCTAAAATGGCAGAACAAACGGCTGAAAATGGCCAAAAACGCAAGTTTTTACCAAAAATCGGGGGACGACCAACTTTGGGGGGGGCTTCTCTCATAGGTGGGCGGCACAAAAATTACAGGGGCTGCGTCGAGAAAATGGTCTTAAAAATGGTGGTGCGGCGAAAAAAACACAATTTTTCAACGTTTCTCATCGAGCACTATCCATTGGTCTAAACAAATTGCGAAAAAAAACAAGGAAAAATTTCAAAAATTGAATTTTGGGGGTATTTGGCCTTTTGGGGGGGGGGGTGCATATTCCCCGAACCCACGCGTGGTTCCTCCCATCCGCTCTGTAACATCTGTGCATGTTCCTGTTTTTATCTATTTTTTGCTCGAAAATAAATTTTTTTCTATAGTTAAAAACAAATCATTAGGGAATGAGAGAATCCTTCACCAAAAGTCGGCCCTTCTCTCCTTTCCTCAAAGACTGAGATTCTTCGTCCCTCATTTTGGGCAGAAAATTATGTTCCTTGTAAAGTTTATGTAGGTAATTTTTGCCGTTGTGGACCAAAAATTGAACACCATTTACCTAAAAATGGCCGGTTACTCTCTTCTCCCAAAATTTGAGCTGCTACATCGCCCAGGTGCAATAATGCAATCGATAAGTTTTCATCCTTATTCTACGGAAGACCCGCTTCATTTCATTTTAAGTATATGCTGCTTTATATTCGCTGCCTTTTTGAAAAGTTTTTATGTAAGCTTTTGGTAGCTATATTCCCTTGCTTGGTCTTGGAAAAATTCGCAGGAAATTCCCTAAATTTTTTTAGGCTTAGCTTGTTTAGCGTTCCATTTCTTCGTGATATGAAGGCAAATCATCAGAACACAAATAATCCGTTTTGGTAGCTACATACATATTATATTGTTCGGGTTTGCAGAAAAAATTCATCGAAATTTCCTCAAAAATCTCCTTAACTTCAGCTTGTTAGCGTTTTCTTTCTTCGCGACACGGAGGCATAGATAAGCAGCACCAAAATTTTGGGGAAGTGAGCAAGATTTTTCAAAGGTCAAAAAATGGCCTTCAAAATGGTGTTACGGCGAAAAAACACCTCTTTTCAACGTTTCTCATCGAGCACTATCCATTGGCATAAAGAGATTGCAGAAAAAAACATAAAAAATCGAAAATTGAATTCTGGGGGGTTATTTTGGTTTATGAGAGGGTATTCGGCCTTCTGGGGGTGCATACCCCCAGAAACCCCTCCCACGCCCAAGCATGCATGAAGGCAAAATATCAGAAAATTATATTTTTATCCTCATTTTCGCTTGCACTTGTTCTCAGATCTTATCCGGTCATGCCGATCCGAAGAGGAGCAAAACGTTCAAAAAAAGACGATGTTTTTTATACGAAGAACAATACTTTCAGCTGGATATCTACTCAAAGCCGCTACCTCCTGGGTATCTTTTTCGATTATAAATCGTGCATGTTTTAAAATTGATTTAATGCTGAATTAGAACACTAATTAAATTATGTATCTACCTACGTATCTCTTATAATTTTTTTGACAATGTCTATTTTCGTAACTTGATTTGTTTTTGGTTTTGGTTTTTTTCTTGGTTTTCAAGCAAGTGCAAGTTCCGCTTACGTCTGATTCAGACATTCAACGGCAGGGTGGGAGTCCCGACTATTTTTAGAAGCGAGGGGATTGGGCAAATGACTTCAGATTTTTGGTCAACAAGGCAAAAAATGGCCAAAACGCAAGTTTTCGCCAGAAATCGGTGGAGGTCGAAAATCTTCCTGACTTTTGGGGGGATAGGGGGACCACCGAATTTGGTTGGGAGATCCCACAAACCCGCCTGTTGCATATTTGATCTGATTCCGACATGTAACGGCTCAAATCTTTGGGTGGGCGCGGGAGGTCCTCGGCCATTTTTAGGAGCGGGAGGGAGGGGGTTAATGACCTCCGATTTTTGGCTAAAAATGGGGAAAACACATAAGAATAGTCCAAAAAAGCAAGTTATCGCTAAAAACCGGAAGGGGGGGGTCAAAAATCTGACTTTGGGGGGCCGGGGTAGAGGGACGATCGACTTTGGGTGGGGATCCATCCGACCGTGTTACATCTTTTATCTGATTGCAGTTCGAGATCCTGATATCAAATCGAGTTCGAGTTGAGTCGCATTTTATTAAATGTTGGTCAAAGTTTTATATTTTTAGGATTATCTTGCTATTCCTACGTACGTACGTTACCTTATTCTATTGCCTCAAATTACGAGAAGTGAGAATTTCTCAGGGCATCTGATACTAGATCTACGTGCTGCTTTAATAAAATTGATTTCGTGGTGTCTGTTTTGTATCAATACCTCATAGTTTGTTTTTTGCTTCGAATATTGACGTGTGCCGTAGTAAAAAACAGGCATGAACGTGAGCGAGTCGGAGCCACACGTGGGCGTGGGGGGGTTTAGGGGGTATGAAGCCCCCAGAAGTTTAAATACCCTCCCCAGAAATCAAAATACCTCCCAGAATTCAAATTTTGAATTTTTTTGCTTTTTTGGCGATTTTTTGTTGCCATTGGATAGTGCTCGATGAGAAACGTCGAAAAATGGTGTTTTTTCGCCTTACGACCACTTTTAAGACCATTTTTTGACCTTTGAAAATTTTTTCACCCCCACCCAGAATTTTGGTGCTGCCCACCTGTGGTCGGAGCTACACCTTGGCGTGTCGGGGGGAGTTTGGGCGTATGCACCTGCCTCCCGAGAAACCCCGAGAAACCAAAAATACCCCCTAGAATTCAATTTTTGAATTTTTTTTCGCAAATTTTGATGGTAATGGATAGTGCTAGATGAGAAACGTTTCAACACGTGTTTTTTTCGCCCTACCGCCATTTTTAGGTGTCATTTTTATCTTTGAAAAACCTTGCACACCCAGAATTTTGGTGCCGCCCACCACCTATGGTCGGAGCCTATATGCCACCGGAACGTGTGAAGGACAAATTTCGTGTGGAAAAGTATGACGGAATGCATAAATAAATTGAATGAAAATCGAACTTTTCTAATAAATGAAGCGTTAAAATAGTTTTTACGCTCTGCTAAGGTACCTAAACAGTCCGCATTTTTATGCTTACGTTTGACTTTTCATTGGACTCTCTAATCAGACCGTGATGGTCGAAGGACTTGCATTTGGGATTTTGAAGATTTACTTTTTACATTTAGTACCTTATAGTGTATGTATGTAATTTTAGTTTTCGAAATCCCACTCATGCATAATCTTATAGATTATAGTAGGTTTTATCTCCCAGAATTCGCAATTTAAAAAGAAAACAGAAAACGCTAGCTACATACATATCTTTTAGTTCAAAAGTGCCAATTTCTTCGGCGCTTGCATTTTTTGACTACATTTTGTTGACTTTTATTGAAATTTTTCATGTTCTTATTGCCTAGGAGGTTAAAATATCGTCAGAAACGCCCAAAAATCATGTATTTTAATCTCGTATGTTTTTTAACGAAAAAAGACTTAAGAATAAATTTTTGGCTTCGCCCCTCAGAATTTCAATGCTATGCGCGCCTGCTCTCTTTTTTCGCTATCAAGCCGACTGCCTCACTAGATTAGACTTACATCTGTCGCTCCAATTAAAAAATGTAGAAGCATATTAGCTTGTTTTATCTGGCACGTGGCTGGCCGTCCTATTTTTGGAGGGACCAACACAAATTTTGGGGATGACTGAGCCTAAAAAGGCCAAAAATAGCACAAAGTAACGTTTAAAAAGTCCGATTTTTCTAAATTTTTGGGGTCGAACCACTGTTTTCATTTTTGCCACAAAGATTTCGAGGCTCTTACAAAGATTTTGGAGCGATCTTGTACATCTTTGTACACAAAGTATAGGCAATTTTCGGCCGATTTTTGATTGTACAAAAAAAAATCTAAGTTTCATGTCAAAAAGAAAACAGTGGTCCGAACCCCCATTCCCCCCAGAGACACGTGCCTGGTTTTATTCAATTTAAATTTTTTTTCAAAATTAATATTATTTTAATATAGTTGACCTTGTTCAGATTCGACAAACTTATTATGTTGGAGACTTACACGACCAACACGAGTCCTGACTTCAAAACACCCGAATTTATAACCGTAATCAAAGAGATTACCGGCGACCCGGCGTATTCTCTGCACACTTTGTCGCTCAAACGAACTCTCAGCAGCAAAGGCGAACCGAATGGCGAAAAGAAGCATTGACCAGACCACTGGCTTCCGATTTTCGTCCAATCGCCCTCTAGTCCTTTGCTCTGTGCCATCTCATTATTATCGGTTGTTTATACGACTTTGTCGTACAGTACTCTCGTTAGCTTTTTCTTCTTAGGAAAATTTTCAATTTGACCGTACCTGGGCGTGAGCGGTTGGAATTTAGATCCCACGAGAATCCGGCACCGCCCCACCCCCTAAAATCGTTAATAACCAGAATTGAATTTTTGCATGTTTTTTGCGTTTAATAATAAACAATAACTTGAAAAGCAGGTTATCGCTGTAGGAACTGTTTTTTCCTGACTTCAAAAAGAGTGCTTCGTTAAAATTGTTTTGCATTTTGTCCGGTGAAAAAATTTTCAGGGGCTGAGATAAGAGTATTGGACGATCCTACAGTGTTCTATGTTCATTCCTCTATATTTCGCACTAAAACATGTCCTAGAAAGTTTGATTGCCGCTGAAGAAGGACAAATAATAAAAACAAACTTTTACGTAAATGTGTGCACGCGGAGACGCTGCACTTTCAAGACACTAATTTGTTGTTTTTCACGGTTCTTCACCGGAATTTAAACTTTCTATAAGATTCTATACCTAGGTCCAAATGTAGAGAAAAAATGTAGACTAATTTGAAATTATTGAATTAGTTTATCTGATCCTTAAAAATTTTTTTCTTGACTGAATAGAAAAAATTTTAATTACAACTTTTTTCGGTTATTTTTGGTAAGGCAATCTCAATGCTGCAAAGCGCTTCAGCGTATCTTCAAAATTCACTGAGCAATAAGGATTTTGAAACGTTTTTCGGTAGCCGCAATCCGAGGGTTAATCCACGCTTTAGTGTACGAAAACGGAGCTTGATGAGGTATTTGTGAGCTCTCCTTAATTTTACCTTATCAGAACCCTACGAAATAGAATAGGACCCTGAATCACACACAGGCGTGTGCATGCATATTGGGCGTGGGGGGTTGGGGGTATGCACCATGTGGGAGCAAGAAAATTGGGGTGAGGGGGAAAGATTTTTTAAAGGTCTAAAAATGGCCTTAAAAATGGTGGTATGGCGAAAAAACACCATTTTTCAACGTTTCTCATCGAGCACTATCCATTAGCATCGAAAAATTGCGAGAAAAAAAATTTAAAATTGATTTCTGGGGGGTATTTTGGTTTCTCGGGTGGGGGAAGGCATCCCCAACCCCTCCCCACGCCTAGGTGTGGTATGCACCCAAGACACCAAAATACCCCCAGAATTCCATTTTTATAATTTTTCTTTGTTTTTTCTTCGCAATTTTTTGATGCCAATGGATAGTGCTTGATGAGAAACGTTAAAAATGATGTTTTTTCGCCATATCACCACTTTCAAGGCCGCTTGTTTTACTTTTGAAGAAATATTGCACCCCCTTCCCAGAGCTTGTGTGCCGCCCACCTATGGGCGTATGGGGGTGGTCTGGACTGGATCCCCCAGAATCTCGAAGACCTCCTAAAATTGTTAGTCCTCTTAGAATTGAATTTAGGCGCTATTTTTGGATATTTCGCCCCGTCAGACCCCACCCTCCAAATTCGGTCGCTGTCTATGTATGCCCAGATCTACATTTCGTGACAATTCTTTTTGACATCACTGGGAGTTTCTTGGTTTGGTCCCTTAAAACGTTCGAACTCACTTATTCTTACATGCCTGTCTACAAAAAAGAATGAAATAAAATAATTTCTGGAGGGAATAATGCAAAATGAAAATTGAAGTGCAGAAAAGCAAAGAATCTTTGGTCGATATTTGCAAAACGATGGCCGGTATTGTGCTTAGTTTTTGTAATATTTAATCTTTTTCTTCCGAAGTCAATCGAAGTCCATAATGCCAGCATTTCGGGTCTTTTAAGTAACTATTAGAAGAATCTTATTTTTTACTTTAATGACAATCCAGTAAAATTATAATTAGTCAGATAAGATTTGAAAAAATTATTGTTCTTTGACCGCTTTTTTATCGTTCGCTGATGCCAATTTTTGGACGCATTGTGTTGCGCGAGCGATTAGTCAGCTTTTACCATTAAAAGTCGCCTTCGTTGCTCACTTTTATCTTTGTCCGATTATGATGCTCTGTACACGTTTCGGACTGCGGTAAACTATTTTTCTAGCGATACGCAATGATTGTGATCTTTGCTAGATTTTTTCCATTCGTGCTTCTAGCATAAGAATTACGGTCAAAAAGTTTTAATAAAATGATTGACTCTTATGACCTTAAACCTCTTGGAGTTATATGCTGTAGGCTACATAAGTTTTAAACCAATTGTACATTATGCTAAGCTTCCTCAATCTTTGACGCTTTCTAACAAATGTACATAAGTAGGTACATGCAGTGGCGTAGCTGGCTTTCTGATTTTGGGGGGGGCGAAAACTTGAAAGTTAGACATCTCAACAACTGCTCACAGTCCTGGAAACATAATTGCATTTTTGAGCTTTTCTCAACGAGATGTATGTATACACTGGAGAGAAAAAATTTTAAAAGTCGGCTTGATTACAATTACTTATATTAAACAAATATGTTGTATATAAATAAATAAGGCGCGAAGCGCCTAAAAAGTTTGGGCCCATAATCCGCACATGTGGGCGTGAGGGTATGCACCCTCCAGATACGAATCCCCTCCCTCAGAATTCAATTTTTGAAATCTTTTTTGTTTTTTCTGCAATTTTTTGATGCCAATGGATAGTGCCCGATAAGAAACGATGAAAAATGTTGTTTTTCCGCCATACCACCATTTTGAGACCATTTTTTGACCTCTGAAAAATGGTGCTGCCCACCTATGCCTATCAGCTCAACAAGTGTGCTAAAATATCGGTCTTTCGGATCCGCTTTATGATGCTCTAATTTTTCCTCTGAGGGACCTTGTAAAAGGTATTCATACTTTCAAAATTTTGGGGGACGAGTCCCGCCACAGCTACAACGCCACTTGGTACCTATAGTCTGTTCCATTCCAAATGGCCCATTTTCGCTTTACGGCCTATTTTTTTGTTGGATACGCCACATCTTGTGCAAAGCGCATTAAACATCGATAAGAAGAGTTTAACAATCAGCTGCGACGAAGGCATAATTGACGAAGCCTTTTGTGTAGTGAAAAACATGACAGCAATAAGGACTGTGCTAAAATAAACTTACGTAGGTACATATGAATGTAGGTGGATCTATTGCCTGTTTCATATAAGTTTGCGCTAGTTTTTACTGTTTTTGTATAATTTTGCGCCGATGTTTACTTTCAAAGCCAAATTTTCCCGCACTGTGTTGAATTGATATCTTGCGCTATCAGTTTACGTCGACGAAAATTATTAACCTTGTCCACAATGACAATTGTTAGGCCCCTGTAAATCTACGTGTTAATGTTGAGCAAGAGTCACAATATCGTGCCTAACGACTAAAAAGCATGAAGTTTTACTGTGCAAAGTTGCTTCACAGTAAATTGCCTTGAACTCTTTTTAACAGATATGTATGGTCTGTTTCACACAACTTCGGTCATAAATTTTAAAACTATCTCCGACAATAAGCTGACAGATTGCGATTAAGCATTGATCTGATGTATTATTACCGTAACCAACCGGCTTACTGTCGTTGAAAATTTTTAGAAATTACGTATGCTACAAAGTATGTGAAACAAACTATTATCATCGTTTAAGAGCTAAAAATTGATTTTCATGAAATAGTTCGTGTAGTCTTTTCTAATCTATGTAGCGCGTGAAGTAGCTCGGGAAACTAATTCCCTTATTACTGTTGCCCTCGGTTTTTCCCTTGTTCGTCGAAATAGGTAGCGAATTCTCCTTTGGTCGCCAGTAGGGCGATGAGAAATTGGCAGTTTCAAAAGTGAGGAAATTGGTCTGCCGAGCAAATTCATGCACTAAATCAAAAACTCTTGAGGTTTAGTTGGGCTAATTGTAAAGAGATTGCTACATGAGGAATTTCGAAGCATGTGAATTTTATGCATGTCGACCGTTAGGTTAGTGAGATTATTTGATGAAACTATTTTTTGATTTACTGTATGACATTGCAAGGAACGTAATTTTGCTGGATAATTTTTTCAATTAAGTGGTCTGGCAGCTAGGTGAATTTACAACATCATTTGGAAGCAAATTTTACAGGTTTACATTAGTGATCGACCGGGGCCCCGGCAATCCGTGGACATTTTTCAGCATCCCCGGCCGGGGCAAGGTCAAAAAATGGCCGGGGCCGGGGAAAAATTTAGTGTAATTCGTATTTTGTACAGGGTGTGAAACAGGCACTTATTTATCAATGAGCAAGTGTTAATTTTGAGATCTGTACTGATTAGACCATATGTATACTTACTTAGTCCCTGTTATAACTGCTACTGTGTATAAATGAGCTTCTACTGAAAATCTGCATGTTTTCGATTCCTCCACTTAACTTATTTAAATTAAATGCTACCTTTAATTCATTCATTCATAAATATGGTTAAAAAAATTTAGAGTTGACAAATACGTTCTATTTCTAGCTGGAAATTGGGATCTTTTCTAGAATATCCCCCATCGTTTTTCCCAATGACTATTAACTTTTTAAAAATTTCATTATTAGCTATAGTGTACACACTTGTTTACAAGTTGATTTTAAACTTTAAATGTAAGTTTAAACTAAACGTATTTTTTTAATTTCAAAAGATATTCTAGAATCATTTTCTATAATATCTTTTCTAGAATATTTCTAGAAAACCGGTGAATGCAGATTCAATAATAGAGCTGAAGAGATATAGCGTTATTTATGCAAATACAAATACAAATTTTATTGCAAAGTCAATGAAACAGGTAAAATACACATAAACACGGCAAAATACGAAGAATAAATAATCATCGCTAGTTTCACTGGCTGCAATAGCTCCATGATACATTAAAGCATACTGGTTGGAGCCGAAATTTTTGACTTGAGGTAATCTTTAACCCTGGTCTGAAAGATATTTGCCGAAGAAGAACAAATAATCGCATCTGGGAGAGAATTCCATAGATATAGGACTCTATTTGGAAAAGAGTATTTTTTAACATCTAAACGAAATTTTTCACCTTTAAGTTTTAAACTATTAACAGCTCGAGTTTTAGATGACTGTGTAAGTGTGAAAAAATCATCAGGATCAATTTGTATATATCCATTGAAAATTTTATATATCATAGATAAATCAAAAACAACTCTACGAAATTCCAGAGAGTCTAATTCTAAAATCTGAAGCCGACGTTCATATGGTATATCACTAAATTTAAGAATACGTTTGGTAAAATATTTTTGAACTTTTTCTATATTTTTTGTATCACATTTCTTATATGGATTCCAAATAGTTGTATTAAATTCTAAAAGGGGGCGAATAAATTGCTTGAAAGCTAAAATTAATGCTTCTGTATTCTTAATCTGAAATGATCGAAAAATAAGTGATAATCGAAAGTAAGCGTTTTTGACTATATTTTTTATATGAGGAGAAAAATTCAAAGTTTCATTTAAAGTAATACCTAAATCCCGAACCCCAATATTAGTAGGAAGAAGTTTTTTATCATTTATAAAATAATCAAAGCGAGGATTATTATGACCAAAGTAAAGGACTTGACATTTAGATACTGATAGGGGTAATTGCCATAACTCAGACCATTTGATAATATCAGTAAGAAGTTTTTGTAAAAGAAAAAAATCCACTGATTTAGCATATATTTTAATATCATCCGCGAAAAGCATAATTTTTGTTTTTTCACTAATGCAAAGGTTTGTAATATCATTAATGTAAAGTAAGAATAAAACAGGTCCCAGGACACTCCCCTGTGGAACACCACTAAGTACATTTCCCGGTAGTGAGACTGTATTATCAAGCTTAACACTCTGAGTACGATTAGTCAAAAAATCATGAATCCATTTTATGAGATTATCACACAGTCCATACTTAAATAATTTAAAAATTAACTTTGAACTTGAAACGGAATCAAAAGCTTTCTGAAAGTCCAAATAAATAGAATCGATTGTATCTTTATTATCTAAATTTTTGATAATATAATCAGTGTAACAAAGTAGCTGTGATTCACATGATTTTTTCGGTAAAAAGCCAAATTGGTATTTTGATAAGAGATTGTAATGCAAGATATACGTCATGATTTTATCTTTAATTATATTCTCCAATAATCGGCATGAAACACAAGTAAGTGAAACAGGTCTATAGTTATCAGGTGAAGCGGGGTCATTTTTTTAAAAATGGGTACTACAAGAGCATGTTTCCAGATTTTAGGTAACTTAGAAGTTAAAAGAGATATTGAAAATATCTTTTTTAATGGATTTACTAAAGAATAAGCCAGTTTTTTAAACAAAATTGGTGGAAGATTGTCAGGTCCAACTGAAAAAGACGATTTCAATTTCTTAATAGATTTTAAAACTGATACATCATTAATATAATCGATAAAAGTCAAATTTAATTTGCTAGATACATTAATATCAATATTGTCAGGACAAAAACCATTATCAATAGTGAAAACTGAGCAAAAATGTTTATTAAGTAATTCCGCTTTTGCATAGGAATCGAATTGAAAAATATTATTACTATCTTTTAGAGGCGGAACAGACTTGATTGTTTTAGTTTTACTCTTTACATACGAGTAAAATTGTTTCAAATTACCATTTTTAATGAGATTTTTTTCATAAAGTTCAATTTCTTTATGAACAGCAGCAGTATATTTATGAGAAGCAGTGCGATAATTAAGTTTGTTGGCAATAGATTTATGTTTTTTGTATTTTCGCCACATGTAATATTTGTGTTTGAGTGATTTTCGGATCTCCTTAGAACGTCTCTTACCGATAATTTTTTTGAAGGGTATAAAGCATTCAATACCAAAATGAATTATGGACAAAAACTTATCATAGAAGTCATCAACTGTAATACAATCAAAAAATACTTGTTCCCAGAAAATGCTGTCAAGAAATAAGGCAAAATCATTGTAATTACCAGATGAATAATTTCTGACAGGAGATTCCTGTTTCCTGTTTGAATCGAGCATTAAACAAAAATCAATCTGATTATGATCACATGAATCCGTAAATGGGGGTAAAACATTAATATTAAAGCAAATATTTTCACAATTAGTAAAAATTAGGTCAATTAAATTATTATCTCGAGTGGACTCAGTAATGAGCTGTTTAAAACCTAGCTTACTTATTGTATTCCAAAATATTCGACTTAACTTATCAGTAGGAATATCTCCTTTTGCCCAGTTTATGTTTGGAAGATTAAAATCACCAAGTAAAACGACTGGGTATGAAACATCAGTACTCCAAATAATGAAATCATTATATAATTTCATTACTTGCAAATCTGTATTAGGAGGTCTATAAATCAAAACTATTCTGAAATAATTTGTCGTATTTCTAAAATCTAGAACTACAGCCTCGCAATTATTAAATTCCTCTGGTAATAATATTTTTGTTGCATTTATTTCTTTTTTCACTATAATACATACTCCACCACCCAAAGTTTTTTCTCGATCTTTTCTAAAAACGTTAAAATAATTTGTGTTAAAAATATTACAATCAGGAATTTCGCTTTTTAGCCAAGTTTCACAAAAACACATCAAATCATAATCTATTTCAATTTTCTTAAGAAAATCCAATTTGTTTTTTAAACTTCTAGCATTGATCAAGGCACATTTAGTTACATGGCAGTCCTTGCAGCCAGCCTCATGTTATATATTACGACGCAGAAACAGAGCCTTGAGAAAATTTTCTTATAGACAATGAATAATAATCGATAAATAAGTTTTGCTCGTTTTTAGAACGTCTATCGCGCAATTCAGACTGCAACTCACGTGCCTTGACACGTTGCTGGTAAGACAGATCGGGCCGAGCCCATAACCGTCGCTTGTTCCCATCATTGTCAAAGGTTGTTCGACCAGCACGGTTGATGAGCGTAACGAGTGATCGTTTCTTCTTGGTGTCGGTGCAGACGACCTTCAGAAACCGTGGTTTGCCCTGAACATGTGGGCCGTCCCGGAAAACACGTGTAATGTCATTAGCGACTAAAGCATCGGAAGATTTAATATGTTTAGCAACAAAATCTTGAACAGCAGCCAAATCGGCTGACTCAGAACCGCAATCGTTCAATCCGAACAGAACAAAATTATTTTTTTTACTTTCGATTTCTAAAGCGTCACGTATCATAGAGGGAATATCGCAGGATAAATTTGAAGAATTAGTTATTTGCAATTTATCAAATTTCGCATTAAGTTCGGTAATTTGAGAAGAGAGGACATCCAGTCGTTTTTCAACATGTAAGAATTTCTTAACCAATGGTGTACAGCGGAAACAATAGAATATTACATTTGGTTTTGAAAACGTCTTAAAATCTTTGTCGTCCACTTTCAAACAGTGTAAATGACCCCAAAGTTCGCAAAAATCGCATAATAAGCCACGATCGTCATTGCTAACGTGATTCGCACAAACAAGACAGTCCGAGTTGACATCAAAACTTTTCGATGCGGGAAACTTCCCAGATCGATTCTGTATTCGATACATTTTTCTGCTTTTTACCGCTCTGCAAATTAAGTAATAATTATGTGAAGTCGTGTAGTGCATAAGATTTTAAATGAAATTTTTGACTAAGATTTAAAAATAATAGAAAAACAAGGAATTTCCTTTAAATTTAATCCTTCCGAATCGGCAAAAAGTGTCCCTCATTGCACTACACAGCCCGCAAACATACTCTGCGAAAAACTGTTAATACATTTCTGCTTTGACAGCGCCGCTTCTTCTCTGCAGAACTGAACGAAAAACGCGAAAAATTGCACAGAAAATACATAGTTCGACTGAGTCTTTAAACCAAATTAGGATCAAATTAGCCTTTACCATACGCTATAATTTCGCCGAAAAATGAGTAAACTATAAAACACGCGACGATTGAGCCCATCGCCATTTCGCATTTGGTCCTGCACAATAATTTGAACAATACGATTGTCTACACCCAGTAGTGATAAAATTTTTCCGTTCTATATATAATTATAGCGTTTTATCGAAAGCTTCTTGTTATTAGGACTTTCATTCACACGGGGTTATTGTTTGAGCACCTGTACACACAAACGCCCTTATTATTCGCTCTCGTGAACTTAATCATAATAATGAAAAACTAAGCAAGGATATACACTTCTATGGATAGTCTAAAAGAAGGCGGATTTCAGGAGGCCGCCTAAAAACGTAATACGATTGGTGACGTGATAATCAAATGTAAATGTACGTATAAGGCATTGAAAGGCCCAAATTTGTTTTCAAAAGTGCTCCTTTTGGGCTAAAAAATGGGGTCGGATGCACTTCCGCCGCCTAGGTCAGTTCCGCCGCATAGTTCATTTCCGCCGCATAGTAGTACGGAACAGCCGCAATCGTTATCCATTGCACAAAGTGCATTCTAGTGCAGAGTAATGTTGCATTTGAAACATAAAACTCATACTGGTTTCCGTTTAATTAAGCAAAATGTAATAAAAATTTTTTAGTAAAAAATTTAATGTCCGACTACAAAATGTAATAAAAATTTTTTGGTAAAAAATAAAATGTCCGACTTAGATAACCGGGTTCACTTATTAGGTAGCTATTTCATAGTCATAACGCCATATTATGCAGCGTTACATAAGCAGTTCCTTTCTGGATCATCCTGTAAACTCCAATCAATAAATGAGGTAAGGCAAAGTTTTACCACGCATTCATTGCTAAAAATTGAATTTTAAATGAGCTTTTCTTTGTCGAAAAATTTATTTAGCGTTCACTGCTAAAAATGAAATTTAAATGAGCCCTATTTTGTGAGAAAAAATCGATTGAATCCGCTGTACTCCGTTCGTGAGTTCCCAGAGTGCACAAAAACATTTTGCCGAATTATATGTAATACTACAAAGTTTAATTGTAATAAAGCAAAGTTTAATTGTGATAATAATGTTGGAAGTTGCAGTTTTTACCGACTATCTCAGCGAACTTTACAAGAAATAAGACTATTTTATGCTGGGTCCGCCCCCCTCACTTTGAGCGAATCGTAGCGCGTATAGCAATTATTCCGTAATATGCGGCGGAACTGTACTATGCGGCGGAAGTGACCTATGCGGCGGAAGTGACCTATGCGGCGGAAATGCACCCCAATCAAAAAATGATTGGTACCTATGCGCCAAAAGAAAAAAGAAGATAAAATGAATAAGAATAGCTATACTAGGCTTATAACTGAAAGATCGCTAGAAACGCATGAAATGAAGTGTTTCCTGGGAAGCAGCCTCTAAAAATTTATATAAAGCGCTTTTTGTGTTGAAAAATGATGGGTCAAGCCAACAATACTGTTTTCTAACGTTTTGAATAACATTCAATTCTAAAAAATCTATGAAACCGAATGCCTTAATTCACCCTCCCCCAAGATAATGTATGTATGGTAATTTAAGTAATAACATCTGGCTCTGCTTCTCAAGAACAACTTTGGGCCAATCTAGAAATAGTCTCCTCGAAATGACTGCTATCGTAATCTGGATGAAATTAGCTTAACTGCAATACTGACTGAGATTGTCGTGTGAAGTTAGATTTTTTGCACTTTTTGGTTGTTTTGTGTTCCTTGAGGAAACGGCCGTTTTTCGACAAAATAGCAAAATACAAATATCATCCTACATAATCTTAGCTCATTTACCTGCTCGATATTGATTTGTTTTTGTAAACTTTTGCAATACAGCAAATTTATTCGAATTGATACAGAGATTCGGAATTCATTCCAACATGTAAGGAAAGTTTTTGAATTGTTCAGTTTTCTCGTTACGGAGAAAATACAGCATTAAGTAATCCAAATCTTTGCATTCACCATATTCTTAACATTTCTCAAAATTTCGGTGTCGGAACTTATTTAAAAAAAATAATAAAGACACTCGAAATTTCATTCACAAATGAGAAATTAGTGAAAGAAATAAATATTGTATTCAAATTTTATTTAATTTATTTATTCTGCAAAGAATATATGCGATACAGCGATTGTCGTGGAAGGGTTTATTTGAATTTGAGGAAGAAATGGAACCAGCTATATGTGTAGCACCATCAATAAAACAAAATTAGCTGATATTTGTGTTTAAAATTGAGAGTGTGATAGATATTAAGGTTATCACTGCATTTCGCATATTTTTAGGATTGACGTATAATTTCTGGAAAAATGACGACACGGTTTGTGCTTTGTGGAAATAAGCTTAAGTGGGAGGGGCCTGCTAGTATTCTAACAAGCTTATTTTTGTTCTAGTTCCTGAATTCGCTATCATTCCTTTTTGATTTATCAATCGTTCTTTCCTGAAGCATTTTAATTGCTATTATATTTTTTATTTCGATTTCTATTAATCAGAGGAAATTAGTTGAGCTTACCAAATCGACCGTTTCTCTAAATACTCAGGATGTTTCAAATTCTAAAGTAGGAACAATCCGTCTTTCTCTGACCACTCATAGATGTGGGGAGTCAGAGGAATTATGACCTCACCCCAGAATACAAAAGATGATACATGGGCAGCAAGAAAATTTTGGGAATGAAATCCTAAAAAACCGGCTGAAATTGTTAAAAATATTATAAAAATAGAATCCTGGGAGTCATACAGTAATCTGCGGGGTTTTCTAAACTTCTGCGGGGTGTATAACATAGTTGGGCGGCACCAAATCTCTGGGAGGGGGGTGCAAGATTTTTTCAAAGGTCAAAAATGGCCTTACAATTTGTGGTATGGCGAAATAACACCATTTTTAAGCGTTTCTCATCAAGCACTCTCCATTGGCATCAAAAAATTGTTAAAAAAACCAAAACAAAATTTCAAAAATTGAATTCTGAGGTGTATTTTGGTTTCTGGGGGGTATTTTGGTTTCTGAGGGGGTGCAAACACCCCCAAACCCCCACGCCCAGGTATGGTGAATACCCCCAGACCCCTCAGGCCATTGTGTGCAAAAGACTACTTCTCAAAATCCAGAACACCAATATATTTGAAATCCCGGTGGTTTTGCCTTCTTATAAGACCCCCTGAATTTTTAGCTGCCCTTCTACGAGTGTGTCCGTAATTGTTATGAAGCCAATCATTTTTTGAGTTTTCATGAAGTTTCCAAGTAGCATAGCGCAACAAATTATTATATTTAATAGCGCAATAGTAATTTTAAAAATTTATAATGGACATTATTTCAAACTTTCAGCTTAAGAGTCTGTTTCAAGTTAACCCTCCGTTTACCGTGCCATATGCAGAGGCATAATGAATCACTTTGTTGGCATTTTGTTCTGTTCTTCCTTATCCATGTGTCCAAAACTTTGTCTGGCTTTTGCTTACATCATTTTTAATAGTTTAGCTCGACGAGAAGTTTAAGAGTAGTAAAAAATAAGCATTTCTTGGCCAATTTACACTGATAACACAAAAAGTAAAAATGGGAAAATAAGGTTCTAATAAAAAAATTAGTGGTTTATTCCCCTCTAGCTTTTCACTTGCAACCCCTGGTTGTGTTTAAGGCAAGAGACATCTATTGTTTCATGTTTTGGCTTGTGTATTAGAAATTTATATAATACATACAATTGATATAAAACTAAATAATATCATAACACATATCTCGAATGAGAGCTTAAGACATACTTATTACTCAAGCCGTAGATCAGATATTTCAAAATAAGTGACACTCTAGCACGCCTATCAGTAAGCTGTGTAAAGGTAATAGGACGCTAGCTTTATTTCTTAGTTAAACAAAAACGTCGCAGGTCTCGTAGTTTTTGCGCTCTCTCAAGCTATCTAGCTTACAGAAAAACGGTAATAATGCACACGTACAATACCAATTCAATCTAAATGTCGCTTAAGCTACAGTCTTAAGGCTAAAGAAATGCATCACGTTTGCACGTGGACCTAATGCCATTTTACACTAGACTGCAACCAATCCCATCGTCCAATCCCATTGCCCTAGCCCACTCGTTGTTTGTTTTGTCCATTTCGTTTTGTGCTTGATGACATATCAACTTTTTCCAGTATTTAAGTCTGTGTTTTTACAATAAAACGGCACAGCGTCTCACTTTTGCTCGACTTGCTAACTTTTAACTTAGTTTTAACATTCGTCTAAGCACGGTACAGCAGACTTTCCAACACATTGATGTTCAGCAGGCGCCTATTCTTGTGCATTGTAAAAGTTTTTAGTCGTACCTCTCTTTCAAAAATAATTTTCACAGAAAATAACATACATGTTTATGAAAGAGCACAAAAAATTGCACTAAAAGAAAGTAATAACTGTCACAGCATGTAAAGAAGGTTTAGCTTAATATGGACTAGGTGTTTTCGCTATGATGGTGCACTTCGACTGCAGAAACATGATGGTAAAGGGGGTTAAAATAAACTAAGTTTATGAGAATAATAAAATTGATTATATTCTCAATGTGAATATTCTCCTGCACGAAAAAAAGTGTGATTTCCAATTATTGACTTAATTTCCGCTTAGTGTCTAATTTATCACGAATTTTTTAAGGAAATTAATGGTTTCCATGTTTCAGAACCAATGTCAATTCATGGACAGCCTTGTCGTAGATGTCGTAGTATTCGAGCATTTGATTATTTTCGAGTAGTTGTTCTGAAATGATCAAAAAATACAAATTGCGTTCTTTACTCGGATATTCATTGCTTAAGTATGCAATAGTAAATTGTATCGTCGTCGTACAACAATAGAATCAGCTTATTAATAATATTTTAAAAAATCATTAAAAAATTTCTAACAAAAGAAAAATTGTCTTAGAAACAAATAGGAAAGCTAACTTACGTATTGCAGAATAAATCGACGAGATAATGCAAGTGTTTAGCGATTCATGCAATAAAATTCAATAATTATTTTATCCTCATTTAGATGCATCATTTTTTCCTACATTTAGCGAGAGATGAAGGATGGGTAAAGAAACAAATCGCATATTGGTCTCTATATTATTCTCTCAAATAGTTGATCAGATTGAACGTAATTTTTGTGTCTATTAATCAAATCAAATCAAATCAGAAGTGTTTTGTCATCAAACGAAAAAATGGGCAAATAATTTATGTAAATCGACATCGAAACACGCGTATTATTCTTCAAGTGCACGAGAAAATTTTTTGATACATACCTATGGTTCCAAACGATACCCAAACAACTACCTGCGTGCATAAATTACGGTTTTATTAATGCGAAATAATATTGAATCTAAAGCAAAAAGTTTGATAGACAAGGAAACGTAAAGGCAAATTAAAAATGCGCCTACTTACGGCCCTGAGGAAAAGCATCAAAATCAGGGTTTTCAGTCTCATCATAAACGCTTTCGAGTAAGGAGCTTGTATAACATGCTCAGGCAAAGTATTGTATACAGAAACAATTCGATTACAAAATTCATATTTTCCAATGTACAGATTTGATTTGTTTACAATTAGTTTCCGAGAGTTTGTGGCACAATTTGACCCTGTGTTGAGAACGAAAAAATCTGCAAAAGGCAGTGCTTGAAATTTTATGATAGATTAGGCCATGTTTAAATCAAAATAGAGTCGTCGAAGTTCCAGGCGTTCGAGACACAATTCCTTCAATCTAAAATCATAAGATAGAGTCTTATCATTGAATAATCGCTTTGATGAACCTTCGTTGTACGTTTTCTACTAAATTTAAGTCCTTAATGAGGTAGGGATTCCAAACTACAGTGCTGTACTCAAGAAGGGGCCTAACATAAGTTGTAAAAGCCTTTATTAGCATTGTGTTTTGTTTTAAAACAAAAGTTCGAAAAATCAGCTCCGAGACTCTCATCGATTTTTTCACTAAGTATTCACAATGAAGTCTAGATTTCAAATTTTTTGATATCAAAACACCAAGATCTTTCACGTCAGTCGCATATTATAGAATTTGAAAATCATCGATTTTGTAACAATATTCAGGGTTAGGCCTTCCCATCTGCAAAACAAAACATTTATTTAATGATATCTTTAGCACATGTCAGCCCAAGTTTAGATGTGCATCAAATCATTTTGCAAATCGATAAAGTTTGAGGCAAGATTAGAGATCTAATTATCATCAGCAAAAAGTGAGATTGAACTGGTGGTCTGACAATCACACAAGTCGTTTATGTACAGTAAGAACATTGTAGGGCCTAATACACAACCTTGAGGGAACCCACTCAAAACGGGAAGTGAATCAGACAAGGAATTTCCCATTTTAACGTTTAGGGATCTCCCATTTAAGAAAGCTTTCAACCACTTCAAGCAAAACCCATTAATGCCATATGCACCCAATTTAACTCGAAGTTTCTTGTGTGACACTGTGTCAAAAGCTTTGCAAAAATCGATGTAAATAGCATCAGTTGGCGATTTTTCGTCAAGGTTTTTCGATTATTCATTTTTACACTCTGATAGCTGTAAGGCGCACGACTTATTTTTTCTAAATCCAAACTGGCAATCACTGAGTAAACTATGCTTATTGAGATGAATCGTAATGTTTTCATTTACTATCGATTCCATGATTTTGCAAGGGATGCAACAAAGGGATATGGGCTTGTAGTTTTCCGGCGATGACAAGTCACCTTTTTTGTGTATAGGCACAAAAATGGCTTAACTCCAAAGGGTTGGCATCTTAGGTGGGCAGCACCGAAATCCTGGGGGGAAGAGGTGGATAAGAAAAATATAAAAATTTCAAAGGTAAAAAATGATCTTAAATGTGGTCGTATGGCGAAAAAACACAATTTTTCGACGTTACTCATCGAGCTTTATCCAATGGCATCAAAAAATCGCTAAAAAAAGCAAAACAAATTTTCAAAATTTAAATTCTGGAGGGGGGTATTTTGATTTCTGGGGGTGCATACCCCCCAAGCCCATTTGTGCTTGGCATGCTTCCTGTCCTATAGGAAATTTCAAAGATTGTAGCAAGCGGTTGTGTCAAAAACAATTTGAGTCTCTTGACAAAAAAGGCACAGAGGCTATCGGGACCAGCTGACAATGACGGTTTGAGGCGATTTAAAGCAACTGAAACAGAAAACAAATCAAATTTAACAGCAAAGTTTTCTTAACATTTAATTCTACAAGGTAAGTAAGGTAAGGTAAAATGTTGTTGTCATTCACGAAAGTTGATCCAAAAAATTTATTAAAAATGTCTGCCGTCAAAATCCTCATCAATAAATGTACCATCCTGGTTTCGTAGTAGTAGGATTTTCTTTTGACTTTTCAAACGTCGGTTGACAGAAGAATAATAGTTTTTTAGATTCTTTGATTTCATTAACCTATTTTCTTCATCAGCAAAAAATTGCTTGGTTGCATTCCTTATCTCTTTGCTCAAATTTTTGCACTTTTCTTAAATTTCGACCTCTCATCCAATTTTGTATTTCTTCAATAGTCTCTGTTTACGAGATTGAAATTCATAGATAAATGCAGGTAGAACTTTTCTACGTCTTTCACTATTCTTTGGAACAAATTCTGAAATGACGAATTCCGTTAGAGACAAGAAACTTCGGTAAAAATTTCCTACATTAATGGAGGAAGAAAAAATAACATCCCATTCAACAGAAGCCAAATACATTTCAATCGCTTCTAAGTTCGCTTTCCTAAAATAGTACGAAAATAACTGATTCATTTTCATTTTCAGCTGCTAAGTTAAAAGAAATCATTTCATGATCACTAATAGAAAAAGGTTCAATTACATTTACATTATACAGTAGAAGATGCATAAAATTAAATCTAGCATTTTATCATTTCTACTAAGCTCATTTGTTACTAAAACTAAACCCAGATTTACGAAGCAATCATAAAAAGTTGGGTCAGTGGATTTCGAAGTGCGAAGTTTGCGGTAAAGTTCAAATCAGGTAAATCGAAATCACCGAGTATGATGCAATCCGTGTTTTCAATAAATTTTTTGAGGAGTAAACAAAACTTTTGTGCATGGTCGAGATGATACCCAAGTGGCCTATAACACAAAATGAAACGAATGCTTCAGTGGGAATTTGCGTGTAAATCAATTAGAAGGGTTTCAGGAAAATCGATAAAAGGTTCCTCCAGATTAATTTTGCTAAATTTTAACAAATTTTTATAAAAAACAGCAACACCACCTCCATTACGGACATGTCTGTCACATTGATAAAGATCAAACACAGAAGATGCACAAAGGAGGCCATCCGTTATGGCATCTGTGAGCCATGTTTCACAAATAAAAATGAAATCATAAACAGCTGATACTAGCATTGCCTGAAGTTCACTGAGCTTGTTTACAAGACTCCTAGCGTTAAAATGAATGCATTTCAAGCCTAATTTATCATTTTTAACCGAAGCGGATTTCTTAGGGGCCGCAATACCCTATGCTCGAGACAAAAACTTTTGATGCGAAAATTTTTTCAATTCATATAAATTACGATCTCTGAAATAGTCCTGCTCTCCACCTGTCCGCTTTTAGGTCAATTCTACGTTCAACCGTCGCAAAGCTTCACGTTGCTGCCAAGACCGGTCAGGGCGAGCGTATATTTTCGTTTTGCGGCCGCAGTCGACGTATTTGGTTATGGCTTTGATCAGATCGGCTTTCGAAAATCTGGAACCGCATTTTAGCTTGATGATATGGGGCAGTTCGGTACCATCTCGGCGCGAGTTGATAGTTGGACCGGAACGGCGAGTATTGACGATTTTAGTGTCGTCAAAACCGGCCAGCGCCAAAAAACGTTTACATCATATTTCAAACTTGCGTCATTGTTGAGTGGGGTAAAGTTTTCCAAGAAGGCAATCAATTAATAAATTATTAGCAAAATAAACTAATTAATTAAGGTTATTAATTAATTAATAATTTCTACTGACTCTCCAGACTGAAATGTAGCGTAATTTTAATTACGGTGGTTATTCTCATATAAGTTTACACAGTAGGTGGGCGGCACCAAAGTTCTGGGGAGTTGCAAAATTTTTTAAAGGTCAAAAATGGCCTTAAAATTAGTGGTAAAATATCTTTTAAGGTTTCTAATAAAGCACTATCTATTGGCATCGAAAAATCGCCAAAAAAATTTCAAAAATTGAATTCTGGGGTTGGGGTATTTTGGTTTCTTGAGAGTGGATACTTCCAAACCACCCACGTCCAGGTCTGGTCCAACCTTTCTAGGACATTGAAATCTGTACAAAACCAAAAAGTTCGAATCAGTCTAACAAAATAGAGTTGAAAAAACAGTATATGGCGCGAAGTCCCGATAATTAAATACTTCTGAATAAGCTGAATACTGCGCCTTTCCTGAAAATTTCTGGAAAATCAAGAATTTCTAGGTCGGAAGAATTTTCGGCAGTTGAAAATATTTTTGCAGGGTGAAAATTTTCTGGAAGAATTAAAACTTTGAACCCATAGGTCACGTGTAGCTAATACAAAAGAAACGCGATGAATGAGCTTTCTGGAACAGAAGCTTAGTCTGAACTTAAGTTTGGCTTAAATTCTTTGCTTACGCGAAATTCCGGCCCAGGCTATTTAGGTTTACTCTATGGCTTTTCGAACAATTTCTATGGTAAAATTAGGTCAATTCAATGCTATTATAAGTGAAGCTTTAGTAATTTACAGTCAATGCAGAATCAGGCTAAATTTTAGGTCACACACAATTTGAGCGGTTTAATCATTAGAAATTTTAATTCAGAGATTTGAATCATTAGTTTTAGATAGTAACATCTAATAATTTATTATAAATTAAATAATTTTGAATTTAGTAATTTTAATTATTTGAATTATTATCATGAGGATTCTAAATTGTTAATTTTATTTTAAGAAGAGAGTTTTTGCTTTCATTGACCGCGGAACTTTGACCTTCTAATCCAGTTTTAAATTTGAGAAAAAATACTAGTGAAAATACATAATGAAATTTTATATCTAGGAATATTTTTTAAATCGGTCAAAAATATGACTGTATAGTATTCAAAGAATTCCACTATCGTTGCAAAATCTATTTTTACTGATGCTACTCTGATATAAATCGACCAATATAGTTCTTCAATCACCATCTTCAAATTATATCTCATATCAAAACCGAATTTTAGTTTTTGCCAATATTTTTGATATATTGAGGAAGAATAAACGAATAAACGATCAGTGAATATAATAAGAAATGACATAATAAAAAATAAATGATAAATTTAAATAAAGTAAAAAAATAAACAACCAACTAAAATACAAACAAAAGATGCACGTAAAATACAAATTAAAAATACAAAAGTACACTCAGAATTATTTCAGTTATTCAAACAGGAAACTTCGTAATTCCTGTTTTTAAGGGAAAATAGAGTATAATTTGAATCATTGACAGGCACTTAGCTGGCCGTCCTATTTGGAGGGGACCAACACCAATTTGGGAGACTAAGTTCAAAAAAGCTTAAAATAGCACAGAATAATGTTTAAAAAGTCACACTTTTCCGATATTTCTGAATTTTGGGGGGTCCGAACCCCCCATTCCCCCAGGGCTACGCGCCTGATCATTGAACTACCTTGTCCATTTATTATTTACGACTGACTTTAATACTTTTCGGGCAACAAGTGTAAAGAATTTAGTAATGATTATCACTGATAGCCATGGGTGAGCAGCACCAAAATTCTGGGGACGGTAGTGCAAGATTCTTAAAAGGTCAAAAAATGGTCTTAAAATGGTGATATGGCGAAGAAAAACACCATAGTACTATCCATTGGCACCAAAAAATTGCGAAAAAAAAACAAAAAATTCAATTATTGAATTCTGGGAGTTATTTTGGTTTCTGGAGAAGGGGTATGCGGTCTTCTGGAGGTGCATACCTTCCAAACTCCACCCCCACGCCCACGCGTGCTGATAAGCTGTATTCAAAAAACATACGTCGCCTATAATTTAATATGCGGGAAAGGATAAATCGTAAAAAAATTTTGCAGATAGCCGATGGGTATCAAAAAGTTTTTTTTGTCGAATTTTAGCCTATTTTCGTAGACAACGAAAAAATGTAAGCGCGCATTATGTCGTTAAGCGCATTAGGATACGTAATGAGGAAGTTGAAATTGCTTGTTTCTACTTTTTTAAAACAAAAGCTAAATAATGAAAAAAATTTTGACTGGGCAGCACGAATTCTGAATATAATGCGAGCGCCGTGTGATGAATTAGGTTTGATCGTCTCTTAATGAAACAAACGATTTGAAAAATTGGGCTGTCTTATCAGAGGAATTTCATGACGCACAAAAACTCGCGAAAATGTGCGTAAACCGGAGTGCAGAAATTTTGCATTTTCGACTTCTTAAATTCATTTCCTAAATGTTTCTACAGCTTTACTCGTATACGTTGTCATGAACAAACATTCAGAATATGGGGGTTCTGTGGGGCCTCGACTGAAAAACTTTCTGCAGTGTATTTTTAGGCTCAAAAATCTGGTACACGCGACAAAAACATAATTTTTAACGTTTTTGATGGTGCTCTACCATTCTACAACGTAGAAGAAAAAATTTCGAAACACATCGCAGAATATATGTCGTACGTATTGATGCTATATTTGGTTGTTCTATGTCAGGTAAAACAGTTGTATGTAAAGTTTCGGCCAGAAAACGGTGGCAGAGAAATTATTTAAAAGGCCCCTATTTGTTTTCTGAAATGGTAATTATCGTTCGTTAAATTTAAGCTGATGTACTTGGGATATGTTTTCCGGTGCATTCAAATCTTACTGGAAAGGTGAATAATTTGATTTTTAATACCCGTATGATCGAAAAGCTCCTTTTTCTGATATTTGAAAAATGTGGGACAACACAACTATACTTGATTTCTAACGCTGCAACCTGCCTGACTGTTGGTGAATATTTTTTCTAATTTTCTAGTAAATTCAGTCTGCCTTCTAACACTGCTAAAATTTATATTGTTAGGGCCACATGTAGGTGAACAGGCGACCATATTATGCTGGACAGAGGTCCAAAAATTTTCGAAGGTCATAAAGTGCCGAAAAATCTATAATTAGGGTCAATTCGAGCTAACATGGAAAGAAGAAACAAGAGAAACAAGAAAACAGTAAAGCACGGAATTTCGTAAATTTTATCGCCATATCTTAATTGCATTTGTGCAAAACACCCCACAAATGGTGCTTGTAACGGTATGAATAGTTTTGTCAATATAAGTTATGCGATCAGCCATGGAGATGATTGGGGCAACTATTTATTATTAGATTTTTACTATTTAAAAATTCGGTTCTGATCCATTGTACGTGTTGCTTCAAAACGTCTAAGAAATTGAGCTTTCTAAGCCATTTTAGTTATCTGTCGGTTCAGAGGTGTCAAATACTTCGTGCTACGCACTATATATGTACTTAATTTTGACTATGTTTCTTTATTTTTAATTAGATGTCTGTAATACATTTTTGTGTTTTGAGCTTTTAGATGGAACAAGCATTGCTAAGAATGCCAAAAAATAATGTTTTGACCTGTATCTATCGTTTTTATCAAAAAAAACGCGTTTTGTGAAAAACTTCGAAGGGCTGATTCCCCTTCCAACAGAATTCTGTGCTGTGTAGGTACACGTGTTGTAGCGAGTGGAGATTAAGAAAAGCGGTTGAAACATTGACAACGAGTGGTTTTCTCTTCCTACGAGTGGTAGTACCTATGTACACATACCTGCTCATGTCAGGAATAGATTCAGCCGCCCGATACTACAGAAAAAATTGAGGATATTCGAGCCGAGCTCGATACAAAATTAATTTTCAGACCGCACTGCATCTAAAAAAATAAAGTCTGAATTTCTTGAATTATCAGAGCTAAGGTCGCCATAGTTATTAGTGAGAAATTTGATCAAAATTCAATCAATAAGGTCGAAAATAGTTAAAAAAGAAGCCTTCATAAATCGTCTATGTCGCGATTTTTTCAATTT
Organism: Mermis nigrescens; assembly: GCA_036768485.1. Taxonomy (NCBI): domain Eukaryota; kingdom Metazoa; phylum Nematoda; class Enoplea; order Mermithida; family Mermithidae; genus Mermis; species Mermis nigrescens. Next base: position 542,379 of record JAVLUZ010000108.1, read on the forward strand.
TACACTGGAGTAAAAGATGGTTCGCGGCAGTAGATAGAACGTTGAGGGTTAATATTGCAATGCAGAATTATGATTAAACCTACGGCGATCATGTTTGTAACTTTGTTATCTTAAGCAAAATGCTATCGCGAAAAACTAGCTTATTTACGTTCAAGCATGACTGATCTGGGGGAGGTCAATCGCTCAGATGGATAGGGGTCGAAATGAGCTTTTTCGGTTAAATTCGAATAAAAACTAATACAAATTTAAAAATAGCCTTGAGACTGCGATATCCCATAGCTTTTAGAAAATTAAAGCATATTTGTCAAAAAATTTTAGAATTAAATCTTTTTTGGCCTTGATTTTTGCCTCATTCTCCATAGAAAAATTCTCATTTTTTTAATATGGTTGATCTTAAACCCTCAAAGGTTCCCCAACGTTAAAGCCGTGTTCATGTATTTATGTGATACTAATCCCTAATTCCAAGGAAACGCTACGTTTTGCGGATAATACGGAATAACTTGTGTATCCGGAGAATTATACGTACAGTATTTATTTTAATAAACAACGTCCTCTAATAAACGGCGCGCCGTTTATTGGAGTTACCACATGTCTAAAGTGTGTAAGATGACTTAATTACCACGAAAATCTTATCAAAAACATCGTTATCAATAATAAAAATTTGAGGAGAATGTGTCTGATTCGAGTTTATTTTTGAATTTGGAGTTTAGATGATGAAATCTATTAAGCTAATGCACAATACCATAATCGTTTTCTCTCTGATGCAAGCATTTAGTGTTTTTAGTAAAATTTATGCATAAGTTGTGGCGCGCCCTTTAGAAAGATTGCTCTCCAATAAACGTCGCACTAAAAAGGCTATTAAAATGAAAGGGCGGGCCGTTTATTTGAGTAAATACGGTATGTGTAATTATGCAAGTAGCTTATTATGTATCAAAAGACAAATCAAGGAAACGCAGAATTCAGTTAGCTAAACGTTGTTAATGTATCACTTCAATCAATGCGCCGGTATGAATTCTATACTCTTGAAGTGCCTTACCATCTTCAAGTGTCAATCCTATAACAAAAAATACACGAGCATGAGTAAATACAATAAGACAAACACACACACAAACATACACACACGCGCACACACACACACACACACACACACACACACACACACACACACACACACACACACACACACACAAGACACACACATGCGGGAATAGCAGCATTATTTTATTTTGCTAGAATTGATGATCACTAAGAACATTTTCACAGAATTTCCCATAATACATTCATCAGAATACTTTACTCCCCCCAATTTCCTGCCCGTTGAGAAGTAATCCTGCATATCTTGATTCACTCATCGTCAGAATTTCGTCCTGGTCTCATTCATATTTTTTTACAAAAGTCTAAAATGTTTTCATTTTATATCTAGTCGTAAAATCGAAAATGTGAGACTAACACTGATCATGTTATTTTACCATTGTGGACCAGTCGTTGTAGATTTGCTGATACATTGAAATACTTTTGAATGCATAACTTTGCATCCTGCACAGTAAGCATTGGCGCAATCTTGATTGAACCTCTTGATCCAATTTCAGGCACATTTTAAAGCAGTACGGTGATAAATGGCAAATCTTGACGCTGCAACAATGCCACGGAATCGTTTTTGCGTACTTGGTAACGCCAAAATGGTCCGACCAGCAAAAGGCGTCCTGACATTGCAATAATAAATATACATTTAGCCAACCTTCCTAATTTAGAGGAGACCAAAATTTGAAATTAATTAAATTACTCAGAAATTGAACGCTATTAAATTAAAAATGACTAAAAATAAATTAAAAACAATTATATATACCTGAGGCAATTTTTTTAAAGTTCAGAATTGTTCAGAAGCCCTGTGCGGTGTGCCAGAAAATGTTGACATATTACTTATATTATTCACCATTTTCGGCTAAATTCTGAGCTGTTCTTTAGATGAAGCATATACAAGAACAATAAATTCGCTGCGAAGCGCCCAAAAAGTCTGTGTCTATTAGCTCAAAAGCGTGCGAAAATATATTCTTGTGCCTTTGAAATCCGCTTCGAAATTTGCTTTGAAAGATCCTTGTAAAAAATGCTCGTACTTTAAAATTTTTAGGAAGTGCAGTCCCGTCCAGTCACGCATTAGGGGTTTGAGCGTCTAGCCCCCAGAATAGAAAAAATAGGAAATCTCCCGCTAAAAACGAGGCAAAGTTAAGGTCGAAAATGGTTGAAAATTCAAAATTCATCGACCATAAATGTGTAATAACGTACCTATGTAATCTATTTGATATATCCGAGAGGTTTTTGAGTAAATTTTTTTCAAGGCTACATCAATTCCATCCGTCCTATATCTCTAGGTGTACTGTACATAACAAGAAAGGGTTTTTCAATGACAATATTTCAGGTTCGATTCCAGGCTAAAATTTTATTTAGCGCACTTACTGTAGCATGTCCCAGCACTGGTAAAATGCTTGAATTGAATTTGTACGAACACTTTAGTGCAAATTGAAGAATGACAGCCGATCGCCCTTAATGAAGTTTTCAATGAAGTTACAGTAAATCACCTACTTACGCTTATTTTAGCGTTGAAAAACTTACTGTAAAATTTGAATAAATGAAGCAGGCTATTGTTTTAATGCTATTTTAGCGCTTATGCCAGTCTTCGAGGTTGTTTCAGCTCGAAAAAGGTCAATTTTTGACCCCTTCAAGACGGCGGAGTCCGCAGATTGGCCATGCTAGGCATCTATTGTCCCCTCTCTAATCTGGTGAATAAATTGGGCAGTTTACTGCTCGAAAAATAAATAGGTATATGAACTTGGAATTAATCTCTCAGACGTCGTCTGACGCTTTTCCGTGATTCAAGCGATAGGTTTTGATCCAAAGTCGCCTAAGAAGTGGTGTGTTTTTTAATGTCCTCGTATGAGGGACACCCCATATTCCCAGCGTGCATTTCTGGGAAAACCTGTATTATTGAGTACAACAGTTCACAATTTGGAATAAATGGGGTAGTAGGTTATTTTCAGGGAGTGTGGGGAGATAAGTGGACAACTTTCAAGTTTTGGCCTAAAATGCCAGAAAAGCAAGAAAAAATGCTTTAAAAACGTAGATGTTTATCAAAAATCAGGGAAGAGGGTAAAAAACCTCAGTTTTGGTGAAATGGGAGATATATGAAAGTCCTTGGATCGGAAAATCTCTACAAAGCCCGCTGTGATCAATTTTTGTAATTGTCATACCCTTATGTAATAAGCACCATTGCCCCGGGTAACCTTTGCTCTGCATTTTTTCAGCGACGAACAATCTAAAACCTCTGACGTCAGCCCGTGGATCAACATCAATGACCATTATAATCCGATTTCGTAGCAGTATGTTAATACGCATTTCGGTCAGCATTAAGATGGAATCCTTAGTGACGTTGTAATCTATTATTGGGTAACTATCGTTTTCCATTTCGATGCCTGTACGAGTATAATTAAAAAGCCATGCATAAATGAATCTTATTCTGAAAAATCTTCGACATGCACTAAAAACATGACGAAACATTGTAGCTCCTGCTCGCTTGCGTACTCGCAAGGCATATGAATTGAAGGAGGGGCTGAGCCCAAAAAATTTTCTTTGATTTTCCTTTTTGTGCTCAAAAACAATGACAATATGCGTCTAAATTACTATTTTTGACGACTAATTCTTTCTTGACTGTAAAAATATAAAAAGTTAGAAAGTTTTAAATGAACGTTCAAAAATATTAAACAAAATGTCGTCAAAAATAGCTGAAAATTGAAAGTTTAGAGTAAGCAAGATACGAGGTGGGCAGGATCAAAATTCTGGGGGAGATGCTTAATTTTTAAAGGGTGTAAAAAATTGTCTTAAAAAGGTGGTTTGTCGAAGAAACACCATTTTACAACGATTTTTATCGAGAACTATCCATTGGCATCAAAAAATTGCGAAAAAAACGAAAAAATTTTCTATACATTGAATACTGAGTTTCTGAGGGGATATTCAGCCTTCTAGCGGGTGCAAGTACCACAAACCCCTCCCACGCCTACGTGTGGCCACGAGTGCTAGAAAAGCATTTTTGAATTTCTCCTAAAATCGCCTATGCTCGCATCCCAAATTTCCGTTTTTCCAGACACTTCAGTCTTACATAAGCAGCACTCAGATTCTTGAAGAGCGGAGGGAGGTCCGATTGACTCAAAGTCGCCAAAACAATACTACCAAATATTTTCAATGCCGGGGTATATTAATTTGAGGAAGGTCCACCGAATTCTCGGGGAGCCTTAACCCCCTCCCTCTTCCCCAGACTACGAAAGTAGTTAGGCCTGCTTCCCTAGATCGCAACGTTATAACATCGCCTATGTTATAGCATAGGCGAGGACGTAAAAATCTGCTCCCTGGCTTTTCTCAGGGAGCAATGCTGTAGCATATGCTGTGCTTAAGCATGAGGACCTGCTCGGGGAGGGGGCGAGCGTCAGCCCAGGGCCACGGGGGGAAATTTCCATGGGGGAAATTTCCATGAGGGAAATTTCCCTTGGGGAAATTTCCTTGGAGGAAAACTTGAAATAACTCACGAACCAGCGGTCGGATCGGGCTGAAATTTAAGGGTCAGGATTAACACCTTATTAGCAAACTATTACAAAAATTTTGATGGAGCACCTACAGTATACCAGCATTAGTTTACACTTTTCCCTAACTCAGGAACCAATGGCCGGATTTTGTTCAAATTTTCAGGAATTGATGTATAGACATTAGCTGTGCTATGTACAGAATTTCAGCGCGCAGCCTACAGTATACCAATTTACTTTACACTTTCTTATATATTACTATTACTTTAGAAATAGAGGGCGGATTGGATTGAAATTTTAAGGGTAGAATAAATATCCTATTAGAAAACTATTACAAGAGTTTTGTGAAAATACCTACAGTATAAACCTTAGTTGTGCTAAGTACATAATTTTAGCGCGCAGTCTACAGTATACCACTTTACTTTACACTTTCTCGTATAGCACTCTATTCCAAGAATCACTAGCCGGATTTTGTTCGAATTTTCAGGATATGATGTACAAACCATAGTTGTGCTATGTACAAAATTTTAGCACGCAGCATACAGTATACTAGCATTAGTTTACAGTTTTGCATAATTCAAGAACCAATGGGCGGATTTTGTTTGAATATTCAGGATATGATGTACAAACCTTAGTTGTGCTATGTACAGAATTTTAGCGCGCAGTCTACAGTATATCAGTTCACTTTACACTTTCTCGTATTCCAAGAATCATCAGCCGGATCTTGTTCAAATTTTCAGGATATGATGTACAAACCTTACTTGTGCTATGTACAGAATTTTAGCGCGCAGTCTACAGTATACCAGTTTACTTTACACTTTATCATATTCCAAGAATCACCAGCCGGATCTTGTTCAAATTTTCAGAATATGACATATAAACCTAAGTTGTGCTATGTACAGAAGTTTAGTGCGCAGTCTACAGTATACCAGTTTACTTTACACTTTCTCATATAGCACTATATTCCAAGGAACACCAGCCGGATATTGTTCAAATTTTCAGAATATGACGTATAAACCTTAGCTGTGCTATGTACACAATTTTAGAGCGCAGCATACAGTATACTAATTTACTTTACACTTTCTCGCATAGCACTATATTACAAGAACCGCTAGCCGGATTTAGTTCAAATTTTAAGGATATGACATATAAACCTCAGCTGTGCTATGTACAAAATTTTAGCGCACAACCTACTGTATGCTGATTTTTTATTTGCATTGTCTTTACAATGATCGATTTTTCAGCAGTACCTTCAACTAATCGATGCCATAGACTCTGACATCATATTTGAGCCTCAGCCATCAGCCAGCAATATCTTTTCGTTCAACTTGTGGAATTTCTACTTGACATATCATTTTTAGATACACCACAAACTAATAAACAATGCTGCCTGTTTCAACAGAATCGATCAGCAAAAGTTAACATTTTCGTAAAATAACATTGCCAATAATGCAACTTTGGCAAGTTGAACATTTTCGGGGTACATAGCTAATATAAAATTTGGAACATTTTTTGTGCCATTTTCGCAAATCTGGAAATTCTGAAAAAAGGTACACTAATTTGCATGCCAATTACGTTGTGTTTGGGTTGTGTGTGGACACAGTTAACATACTTCGAATATCGCACTTCACGCGTCAAATTTGATCTGCATTTTCGCATCGACCTTATATGCTCCGGCGGGTCTCATGCTCCTTCTTGCATGTAGCGATTGATTCGCTAGAACACTATAAGCAGCTACACAGAAATTCTGTAGACTAATATATGAAACAGTTCTACTTCATACATGCATTTCCTTTTCGTCAGTTGATAAAATTTGCAAAGATTAATGCGGACGCCTAAATTTGTTAAACCTGCAAACATATGAGGTTTCACGTTTCAGTCATCACTTTTAGCACTTAATGCATTAACACGCCCGGAAAAGGCGATCTATGCCTGCTGTTTAACTAGGGGGGGGGTGAGAATTCTTAAGCCCTGAGGCTCGGTTTTACTTTGCAAACCTTCACACTTAAGCGATTGATGAATACATAACTTCATCTGTGTCATCAGCATTAATCTAAAAATTTCTAAAGTTTTCAAATTTTTTTTGTAAAGTTTCAACAATTTTTGTAAAGTCTGTGATATTTTTTTGTAAATTTAAAATATTTTTTGTAAAGTTTGGAATATTTTTTGTAAAGGGTGGAATATTTTTTGTTAAGTTTTGGAATATTTTTTTTTAAAGTTTTGAATAAATTTTACTTGCTTAAGCATAGGAATTTTGCCTAGTTTGGAATATTTTTTGTTAAGTTTGGGAAATTTTTTGTAAAATTTGGAAAATTTCTTGCAAAGTTTGGATAATCTTCATTTAATATGGCATTGCTCCAGGATTGCTGACAAATTCTGTTGGCTATACATACAGTAGCATACGGAGAATGCAGAAAAATGACAAAAACTCGACAATGGTCAAAATCCCGAAATGATCTACTTGAATATAGTCATGTTCCTCACAGTATAAAATGCTTGATTAGATTTAAATTTTGGGAAAATTGCATGTATTTTCTGCACGTACACAAATGGCTTAGTGTTTGTCTAAACGCCATGGAACTTCATTGATATTTATGTATGGTTTGCTTCAGCCTGTCATATAATTCTTCAAATACCGTGTGAAACAAACATAGTTCTTTCCACAGAGTAAATGAATCAAATGAGTCACGCAAAATTTAGCCATATTTTATAAGAGATTGTAGAGTATATGAATAGACTATGCAAAATTATCATGTTTTTGTGTTTGAAGTAATTTTTGACAAATATACCCCAAATTTTAACTAAAAATTATAGAACATTGCATGAAATTTAGGAATTTGGGCAAGTTAATTCACAGAAAACTTCCGCCTCTTTGATCGAGGAAGTCCAAGACTTCAGTACTTTCCAACTATTTTCTACATATTTTACCCTCCTACAGAAGATTTATATCAAAAACCTAGGGTACTATGATATTAATAGAGAGGGTACATGGTTGATAACTTTGATATATGCAGCTTATGCTGGATTTCCTAACAGCTTCTGAGGTATAAGCCAATGAAATAATAATATAATAATAATATAATTATATTCAGCCATTGCTTAAGTTTAAGAAAGATAGCTTTTTTTGATAGGTTTTTAAGCATTTTAACACTGTAAGCTTCTTGAGACTGGAGCAATGGCCGAAAAACTCTTCTGTACTAGTGTTATAAGTATGTAAAATGCATCAGCTTGCGGGTAAACTGGAATTGTCGGCTTTTTTAGTACTTAAGTAAAAACTTGGAAAAAGCGATCCAACAAGTCAAAATGGCTCTTTATTCTGAAATAAGGCACAATTTGTGCTCTGAGGAGCGCCCCAATGGAGTGAATCCTGGTGCAGACACTGCCGAACATCAAGTAAATCAGCTCATGCATGAATAAAATTCACCCGATGTCTGATGAAGACAGAAACTTAAGTAAAAAGTGCAGATAATTTTATTTCTGTTGCGTGCACTCATACATTGTGTGCTATTAAATATTAGAGAAAAATAGTCAAATGCTGTACCTTTGTCTTGAAAATATTAGGCCAAGTTGTGAAAACTTCTCAATCCAAATAATGGTTTGTGCCTCAAAACCATAAATAAACATGTAGAAAATGGGTAATTTTCGTAGTTTATCCACATTGAGTAGATGCATGCTTTCCCATGTGTTTTTTAACCAAATAACTGACTAAAGTGCTTCATCTTTATGCCAATTTTATCATTTGTTACACCGAACAAACATTATATTTACCAACCTCTCTTATTTTTTAGCTAAATATAGAGCTATTTATGCAAAGATCCTAATTTATCCTTATTTTCACACAAAAGTGCCTGAAATCAATCAGAAACGGTCAAAATTGAGATTTTATTAGGTAAAAACAAATTAAAGCTATATAAGTTTTATGGGCATTAGCCCTAATAAAAACTCAATTTTGACCGTTTCTGATTGATTTCAGGCACTTTTGTGTGAAAATAAGGATAAATTAGGATCTTTGCATAAATAGCTCTATATTTAGCTAAAAAATAAGAGAGGTTGATAAATATAATGTTTGTTCGGTGTAACAAATGATAAAATTGGCATAAAGATGAAGCACTTTAGTCAGTTATTTGGTTAAAAAACACATGGGAAAGCATGCATCTACTCAATGTGGATAAACTACGAAAATTACCCATTTTCTACATGTTTATTTATGGTTTTGAGGCACAAACCATTGGATGGATTGAGAAGTTTTCACAACTTGGCCTAATATTTTCAAGACAAAGGTACAGCATTTGACTATTTTTCTCTAATATTTAATAGCACACAAAGTATGAGTGCACACAACAGAAATGAAATTATCTGCACTTTTTACTTAAGTTTCTGTCTTCATCAGACATCGGGTGAATTTTATTCATGCATGAGCTGATTTACTTGATGTTCGGCAGTGTCTGCACCAGGATTCACTCCATTGGGGCGCTCCTCAGAGCACAAATTGTGCCTTATTTCAGAATAAAGAGCCATTTTGACTTGTTGGATCGCTTTTTCCAAGTTTTTACTTAAGTACTAAAAAAGCCGATAATTCCAGTTTACCCGCAAGCTGATGCATTTTACATACTTATAACACTAGTACAGAAGAGTTTTTCGGCCATTGCTCCAGTCTCAAGAAGCTTACAGTGTTAAAATGCTTAAAAACCTATCAAAAAAGCTATCTTTCTTAAACTTAAGCAATGGCTGAATATAATTATATTATTATTATATTATTATTTCATTGGCTTATACCTCAGAAGCTGTTAGGAAATCCAGCATAAGCTGCATATATCAAAGTTATCAACCATGTACCCTCTCTATTAATATCATAGTACCCTAGCTTTTTGATATAAATCTTCTGTAGGAGGGTAAAAATATGTAGAAAATAGTTGGAAAGTACTGAAGTCTTGGACTTCCTCGATCAAAGAGGCGGAAGTTTTCTGTGAATTAACTTGCCCAAATTCCTAAATTTCATGCAATGTTCTATAATTTTTAGTTAAAATTTGGGGTATATTTGTCAAAAATTACTTCAAACACAAAAACATGATAATTTTGCATAGTCTATTCATATACTCTACAATCTCTTATAAAATATGGCTAAATTTTGCGTGACTCATTTGATTCATTTACTCTGTGGAAAGAACTATGTTTGTTTCACACGGTATTTGAAGAATTATATGACAGGCTGAAGCAAACCATACATAAATATCAATGAAGTTCCATGGCGTTTAGACAAACACTAAGCCATTTGTGTACGTGCAGAAAATACATGCAATTTTCCCAAAATTTAAATCTAATCAAGCATTTTATACTGTGAGGAACATGACTATATTCAAGTAGATCATTTCGGGATTTTGACCATTGTCGAGTTTTTGTCATTTTTCTGCATTCTCTGTATGCTACTGTATGTATAGCCAACAGAATTTGTCAGCAATCCTGGAGCAATGCCATATTAAATGAAGATTATCCAAACTTTGCAAGAAATTTTCCAAATTTTACAAAAAATTTCCCAAACTTAACAAAAAATATTCCAAACTAGGCAAAATTCCTATGCTTAAGCAAGTAAAATTTATTCAAAACTTTACAAAAAAATATTCCAAAACTTAACAAAAAATATTCCACCCTTTACAAAAAATATTCCAAACTTTACAAAAAATATTTTAAATTTACAAAAAAATATCACAGACTTTACAAAAATTGTTGAAACTTTACAAAAAAATTTGAAAACTTTAGAAATTTTTAGATTAATGCTGATGACACAGATGAAGTTATGTATTCATCAATCGCTTATGTGTGAAGGTTTGCAAAGTAAAACCTAGCCTCAGGGCTTAAGAATTCTCACCCCCCCTAGTTAAACAGCAGGCATAGATCGCCTTTTCCGGGCGTGTTAATGCATTAAGTGCTAAAAGTGATGACTGAAAGGTGAAACCTCATATGTTTGCAGGTTTAACAAATTTAGGCGTCCGCATTAATCTTTGCAAATTTTATCAACTGACGAAAAGGAAATGCATGTATGAAGTAGAACTGTTTCATATATTAGTCTACAAATTTCGCAATGTGACCTTTATAGTGTTCACAAGCGGAAAATCAATCCTTACAGGTGCAAAAGAGGAGCATGAGTTGCACCGGGCATATAAAATAGAGTCAACGATGCTTGAGAAATGCAGATCAGATACATAAAATTTGACACTTTACAAAACAATTCCCAAATTTGACAAAAAATATTCCGAAATTTACAAAAAATATTCCAAACTTTACAAAAAACATTCCAAACTTTACAAAACAATATTCCAAACTTTACAAAAAACATTCCAAACTTTACAAAAAATATTCCAAACTTTACAAAAAATATTCCAAATTCTACAAAAGTACTATGCTTAAGCATGTAAAATTTATTCCAAATTTTACAAAAAATATTCCAAACTTTACAAAAAATATTCCAAATTTTACAAAAAATATTCCAAACTTTACAAGAAATATTCCAAACTTTACAAAAAATATTCCAAAGTTTACAAAAATTATTCCTAACTTTACAAGAAATATTCCAAACTTTACAAAAAATATTCCAAAGTTTACAAAAATTATTCCAAACTTTACAAGAAATATTCCAAACTTTACAAAAAATATTCCAAACTTTGCTGATTTTTAGATCAATACTGATGACATGAATGAAGTAACGTGTTTATTAATGGATTTTGTGTGGAAGTTTATAAAGTAAACGCTAGCTCAGGGTTTAAAAATTCCCACAAGTTGAACAGCAGGCAAAGATCGCCCTTTTTCAGGCGTTTTCTGATAAACTTTGAGGAGCTCAAAATAGCATGATAATCAAATTTGAGCAATGTTTGCCTATATTGGTTGCTCATTTTTGGGCAAAAATAACCCCATATGGCATCATTAGACAGGTACTGCTGAAAAATCGAGCATTGTAAAGACAATGCAAATAAAAAATCAGCATACAGTAGGTTGTGCGCTAAAATTTTGTACATAGCACAGCTGAGGTTTATATGTCATATCCTTAAAATTTGAACTAAATCCGGCTAGCGGTTCTTGTAATATAGTGCTATGCGAGAAAGTGTAAAGTAAATTAGTATACTGTATGCTGCGCTCTAAAATTGTGTACATAGCACAGCTAAGGTTTATACGTCATATTCTGAAAATTTGAACAATATCCGGCTGGTGTTCCTTGGAATATAGTGCTATATGAGAAAGTGTAAAGTAAACTGGTATACTGTAGACTGCGCACTAAACTTCTGTACATAGCACAACTTAGGTTTATATGTCATATTCTGAAAATTTGAACAAGATCCGGCTGGTGATTCTTGGAATATGATAAAGTGTAAAGTAAACCGGTATACTGTAGACTGCGCGCTAAAATTCTGTACATAGCACAAGTAAGGTTTGTACATCATATCCTGAAAATTTGAACAAGATCCGGCTGATGATTCTTGGAATACGAGAAAGTGTAAAGTGAACTGATATACTGTAGACTGCGCGCTAAAATTCTGTACATAGCACAACTAAGGTTTGTACATCATATCCTGAATATTCAAACAAAATCCGCCCATTGGTTCATGAATTATGCAAAACTGTAAACTAATGCTAGTATACTGTATGCTGCGTGCTAAAATTTTGTACATAGCACAACTATGGTTTGTACATCATATCCTGAAAATTCGAACAAAATCCGGCTAGTGATTCTTGGAATAGAGTGCTATACGAGAAAGTGTAAAGTAAAGTGGTATACTGTAGACTGCGCGCTAAAATTATGTACTTAGCACAACTAAGGTTTATACTGTAGGTATTTTCACAAAACTCTTGTAATAGTTTTCTAATAGGATATTTATTCTACCCTTAAAATTTCAATCCAATCCGCCCTCTATTTCTAAAGTAATAGTAATATATAAGAAAGTGTAAAGTAAATTGGTATACTGTAGGCTGCGCGCTGAAATTCTGTACATAGCACAGCTAATGTCTATACATCAATTCCTGAAAATTTGAACAAAATCCGGCCATTGGTTCCTGAGTTAGGGAAAAGTGTAAACTAATGCTGGTATACTGTAGGTGCTCCATCAAAATTTTTGTAATAGTTTGCTAATAAGGTGTTAATTCTGACCCTCAAATTTCAGCCCGATCCGACCGCTGGTTCGTGAGTTATTTCAAGTTTTCCTCCAAGGAAATTTCCCCTAGGGAAATTTCCCCCATGGAAATTTCCCCCATGGAAATTTCCCCTCCCCTGGCCCTGGGCTGACGCTCGCCCCCTCCCCGAGCAGGTCCCTATGCTTAAGCACAGCATATGCTACAGCATTGCTCCCTGAGAAAAGCCAGGGAGCAGATTTTTACGTCCTCGCCTATGCTATAACATAGGCGATGTTATAACGTTGCGATCTAGGGAAGCAGGCCTAACTACTTACGAACACGCTCATAAGTCGAAGATTCAGGTGCATCGAATGAACAAAAGCGCCTGCGATCCAGCCAAGGTGAAATCGATATAATTCACGTTTCGCATTGCTTTTTTCGAGATTTTATCAGTAGACTTACGAAAAAATAATTAAGGGCAGTTGCGCTTAATGGGGAACACAATTTATCATAACTACTTCACACTGGATAATTCTAAATTTAACATTACCGCGATAATTAAAAATAGTGATCGGACGTCATCAATTTGACAAAATAAAAAAAGAGAAAAGGAGAAAGGAAGACAATAGGGACTGATAAAAAAATTCAAATAAATAAAATATATAAAAATAAATAGATACATAAAATAGACTAGAAATAAAAATGAAATAGAAGAAAAAGACGAGAAATGCAGAAAGAGGTAAAAGTGAAGCATGCTATTGGTTGAAGGAAACAAAAAGATACGAGCAATAGTACAAATATGCATAAAAGAGTTGTAAAAGAAATTAGAAGATTTACGAGGCGTAAGAGTCTATAGTCTATTGTTTTACTAAGTGTGCAGAAAACTAGTCTCCTTATTACTAAAAAACTCAATTTATTCATTGCTCAATGGAATAGTAATAAGAATAGGTTTGCCTAGCGAATTCATGAATCAGGTTAAAAAATGAATATAAATAAAGGCGCTGATTTAAGCAGGAATAAACATAAGAACACATGGAAGCAAAGGAAAAACAAAGTACATAAACAAATGAGGTCATCAGAGAGAAACTATATTTATACACTTGAAGTATCTGCATTCCCCGCCAAAAGGAGCCTACTACGAGAGCCTGGCGTAACTGATGGTAAGAGCAAATCAAAAAACGAATTTTCACTCAAACACAGCTTTCATATTAAAACAAGGATTTGCATACCAAGTCTTGTAACGTATGCAAATTTTGCAAATGAAAGATTACACAAGAAGTCTTAGTTTGGCCTTGTACCTGGTGATTTCGATCAGAGTCAGAAAAAGCAATAACTGATGTTTAACAAGAAAATAGAGATATATACGAAAGAGCTACTCGTGAAAGCCACATTAATTTAATTTTTGTAAATAGGGCATAACGTGCTTAAGTGCATAGCACCATGAGCATAGGTTTCGGGCCGTATCTACACAGCACAATCAGTTTTGAAGGGTCAGCCAGAGGGCGGTTTGGAGCGTAAATGACCTCGGGAACAGGCGTAATCCTGATAGAGCATAAGAAATTTGTTAACCCACTGCTTTTATCCATTTTAGGCACTTGTGCAAAAAATTTCATTTTCATCCGTTTTTGGCCTTCATCTTCCATTGTTTTGCCCCAAAAATTATTTTTCATATTTTCCCTTCCAGGGTTTTAGACCCTCAACCTCCTAAGTGCATGCCCGGTCCAGGCCTCTTTGGCGATATTGTCAGAAAAATTCAAAGTTGAACTGCAATTATTGTGCTTAGGATTACTAGCATATTCACCATTGAAAACCAAACGCTGTTGTTCGGGTACTATTTCTGTCTTTCGATATATTTTCATTTTAACGCTTTGCAAGGCATCAGTGGGCTGTATGTTGTCTAAAATGAATGTTTTATTGTCGAAGGTCCGTATCTGAATTTGAATATAACCGCGGACGCCTGGAATTAGGCGCAACTGATCATTTTCAGAGACGTTGTACTCTTGCAGGCTTATTTCATCTTTCAAAATTTTCCCTGCAACGAGATTGCTTATGAAGGTAGACGTCTATCTGGTTTCTAATATTTTAAGAGATGAGCGAACATACGTGCTTTTGGGCGAAAAACGCTGACTTCCCAGAATGGCATCTCTTAACCCTAAACAAAAAAAGCTGCTGACCGCTTTTCCCGAGAATTTACGATTCTTCAGAAAAGCTAAGAAAGTGTAGTGTTTAAAGCGTTTTCGGCGATTTTTTTGCCTTAAAAATACCATTTTTTAAAAATATTCTGTTCAGTTTTGCTTAAGCAAGAGAGTTATTATCACTAAAACCCTTTTTAATTGATTTATTAATTCAATTAAATTATTTTAAGTAAAATATCACAGACTTTCGTGAACCGATAATTTAATAATTCTAAAAAAGGGCCAAAAAAACAGAAGAAATTTCATAATATTGCATCTGAGGGGTCTGTTGCATTTTGGGTAGACTTCTGGATTCTATGACTCAGCCAGTGCCCGAATTTTTTTGTCAAAACATACTGCAGGCTAATAAACTTACTTTGAAAAGTCAAAAATAGCTCTTTGAGCCCTATTCCTGTTTTCTGCTGAATTTTAAACTTCACGTCCGCAATCCTTTCCAACGGCGACACCTCTATTTTGAGCCATTCGTCTTTTATTGTCCGGACTTCAATCGAAAAGTTTTTCGATGAGCTTAGCTCATTGCCTTCAGTTTTGTGGTCTAAAAAACAATTATCTAATTGAAGAACTTTTTGTCTTAAAATGTACTGAAATTCGAAATACAGTTTATTACTCGCTTCTGTTTTATTATAATTTGATTTTAACGCTAATTCCGTTCTGTGTTTTTTGCAGTTCGGAATTTTGCGATTCTTCAATGTCAATGATTAGAACTCGATAAAAAGCGTCGAACAATGGTATTTTTTGCTTCTAAAATCAATCCTCCGGCACTTCTCTTACTTTTAAAAATTTTGCAGACTCAGAAAACTTCAATTGCGTTTTTATTCAATTCCTTAATTTTTCCGTTGTTTATCTTTACCTGCACATCAGTTATTAAAATTATGTTGGAATAATTTTTTAATTAAAATCCTTGAATTGACGTGAGAGCTCTTGTTCCTAGCTGGTAATCGAATGGCATAGTAAAAGAAATGTATTCGATATAGTTTCTGCTTTTTAATTTTCTGCAAAATAAGTAATAATTACGTGAAGTCGTGTAGTGCATAAGATTTTAAATAAAATTGTTGGCTTAGATTTAAAAAATAATAGAAAAACGAGGAATTTTCTTAGAATTCAATTCTACTGAATCGGCCAAAAGCGTCCTTCATATTGCACTACAGAGCCCGCAACCATGCTCTGTGAAAATCTGTAAATACAATTCAGCTTTGGCAGCGCTGCTTATTCTTTGCAGAAGTGAACGAAACAGGCGAAAAATTGCACAGGAAGTACATAATTCGACTAAGTTGTTAAACTAAATTAGGATCAAATTAGCCTTTACCATTCGCTATAATTTCGCCGAAAAATGAGTATACTATAAAACACGCGACGATTGAGCTTATCACCATTTCGCATTTGTAGCTGTCCTGCACAATAATTTGAACAATACGATTGGGTATACCCAGTAGTGATAAAATTTTTCCACTTTATATATAATTATAGCGTTTTATCGAAAGCTTCTTGTAATAAGGACTTTCTATCACACGGGGTTATTGTTTGAGCACCTGTACATACAAACGCCCTTAGTATTGGCTCTCGTGAGCTAAATCATAATGAAAAACTGAACAAGGGCATACACTTCTACGGATAGTCCAATAGAAGCGGATTTCAGGGAGGCCGCCTAAAGGAATAACACGATTGATGACGTGATAATCAAATGTACACGTACATATAAGGCATGAGAATAAGGGAAGGCCCTAATTTCTTTTCAAAAGTTCTCCTTTTGGGCAAAAAAGATTGTTACTTACGCGCCAAAAGAAAAAAGATGATAAAATGAATAAGAATATAACGAGGCTTTATAACTTAAAGATCGCTAGAAACGCATGAAATGAGGTGTTCCCTGGGAAGCAGCCTCAAAAATTTATATAAAGCGCTTTTTTGTGTTGAAAAACGATGGGTCAAGCCAACAATGCTGTTTTCTAGCGTTGTGAATAACATACAATTCTAAAAAATCTACTAAGGCGAATGCCTTAATCCATACCCCAAGATGATGTATATTTGGAAATTAATGTAATAACATTTGGTTCTGCTTCTCAAGAACTACTTAAGGCCAATTCTTGAAATGACTATTATCGTAATCTGGATGAAATTAGCTTAACTGCAATACTGGCCGAGGTTGTCGTGTGGAGTTAGATTTTTTGCTCTTTTTTGATTGTTTTGAGTCCTTTTTGGAAACGGCCGTCTTTCGACATATAATGCAATACGTATTTATATCATCCTGCATAATCTTAGCCCATTTACCTGCTCGATATTGATTTGTTTTCGTAAACTTTTGCAATACAGCAAATTTATTTGAATTGATATAGAAATTAGGATTCGGTTCCAGCAGTCGAGGAAGGTTTTTGAATTAGTCAGTTTTCTGTTACGGAGAAAATACAGCATTAAGTAATCCACATCTTTGCATTAACCATATTCTTAACATTTCACAAAATTTCGGTGTTGGAACTAATTTAAGTGAAAATTAAAAGACACTCGAAATTTCATTCAAAAATGAGAAATTAGTGAAAGAAATTAATATTGTATTCAAATTTTATTTAATTTATTTATTCTGCAAAGAATATACGCGATACAGCGATTCTCGTAAAACAGTGTATTTGAATTTGAGGAAGAAATGGAACCAGCTGTATGTGTAGCACCATCAATAAAACAAATTTAACACATGTTTGTGTTTAAAATTGAGAGTGTGATAGATATTAATATTATCACTGCATTTCCCATATTTTCAGGATTGACGTATCATTTCTGGAAAAATTGGGACACGGTTTGTGCTTTGTTGAAATAAGCCCAAGTGGAAGATGCCTGCTAGTACTCTAACAAGCTTATTTTTGTTCCAAAACCTTAATTCGCTGTCATTCCTTTCTGATTTATCAATCTTCCTATCTTGAAGCGTTTTAATTGCTATTATATTTTTTATTTCGATTTCTATTAATCAGAGGAAATTAATTGAGCTTACCAAATCGACCGTTCACTTAATATCAGGATGTATTAAATTCTAAATAGGAAAAATCAATCTTTCTCAAAGCACGCATAGGTGTGTGGAATCAGAGGAATTATGGCCTCACCCCAGAATACAAAAGATGATACATGGGCAGCAAGACAATTTTCGGAATGAAATCCTAAAAAAGCGGCTGAAATTGTTAAAAATATTATAAAAAAAGAATCCGGGGAGTCTACAGTAATCTGCGGGGTTTTCTAAACTTCTACGGGGTGTATAACATAGTTGGGCGGCACCAAATCTCTGGGAGGGGGGTGCAAGATTTTTTCAAAGGTCAAAAATGGCCTTACAATTTGTGGTATGGCGAAATAACACCATTTTTAAGCGTTTCTCATCAAGCACTCTCCATTGGCATCAAAAAATTGTTAAAAAAACCAAAACAAAATTTCAAAAATTGAATTCTGAGGTGTATTTTGGTTTCTGGGGGGTATTTTGGTTTCTGAGGGGGTGCAAACACCCCCAAACCCCCACGCCCAGGTATGGTGTATACCCCCAGACCCCTCAGGCCATTGTGTGCAAAAGACTACTTCTCAAAATCCAGAACACCAATATATTTGAAATCCCGGTGGTTTTGCCTTCTTATAAGACCCCCTGAATTTTTAGCTGCCCTTCTACGAGTGTGTCCGTAATTGTTATGAAGCCAATCATTTTTTGAGTTTTCATGAAGTTTCCAAGTAGCATAGCGCAACAAATTATTATATTTAATAGCGCAATAGTAATTTTAAAAATTTATAATGGACATTATTTCAAACTTTCAGCTTAAGAGTCTGTTTCAAGTTAACCCTCTGTTTACCGTGCCATATGCAGAGGCATAATGAATCACTTTGTTGGCATTTTGTTCTGTTCTTCCTTATCCATGTGTCCAAAACTTTGTCTGGCTTTTGCTTACATCATTTTTAATAGTTTAGCTCGACGAGAACTTTGAGAGTAGTAAAAAATAAGCATTTCTTGGCCAATATACACTGATAACA
>JAVLUZ010000108.1:561331-576331 GCA_036768485.1 Mermis nigrescens
AGGAACAGCTAACAATTGAGCCGAACATGGTGAATAATATAAATAATATGTCAAAATTTTCTGGCGCACCGCACAGGGCTTTGTATTTTCCTTTTTAATTTTTTGCAATATACAGAAACTGAGTGTAAGACGACTAAATCAATTTTGAGTAGGGTCGACCATGAATCTAATACTTATAGATCATATTTGTGACCATTTTATACAACACATGTCTTCCGGAGTAATTGAAATCGCGCTAAATCTTATAAATTGCCAAAAAAATTCCTTTTTCAATTTGTAGAGCTCGCTGAAACCTTCATAAATACTATGTTTTAATTAATTCAATTAATTTAAAATTTTAGTCTCCCCTAAATTAGGAAGATTGGCTAAATGTTTATTTATTATTGCAATGTCAGGACGCATTTTGGTGGGCGGACAATTTTGGCGTTACCAAGTATGCAATAACGATACCGTGAAATTGTTGCTGCGTCAATATATGCCATTTATCACCGTACAGCGTTTGAACGTGCCTGAAATTGGATCAAGAGGCAGTGTTGCCAGGTCAAATTTTTAAAAACCCCCAAAAAAATCTCCCAAATGAAAAAAAACCCATATTAAAAAATGCTTTGTTAAACAATTAAGTCAATAAAACGCATACAAACAAGCTGGATGCACTAAATAACATCGTTTTTGTGCATTTTCCACTGCGCCACATCTTTTGCAGCCAAAAATAAAAAAACCATTTTTTCTGAATTTTTTCGCTTTTTTTAAATTAAACAAAAATGTTTTAAAATGGTTGTTTTGCGCAATATTTTTTTGATTCTTATTTCTCTTGATAGAACAAGTATAAAGTTGGCCAATCTTAAACAACTTTCTGATGATATTCATGCATTTTTTGTTCAAAAACATACTTTCAGCTAAGCTGCATAATACATTAACAACCTTTTATAAACAATTTATTTCTAAAACGGTTCACCAAATTCACTCTAACACGACTTCAGCAGCATAATTATCGATTTCTTCAAACAAAACATTATCCAAACAAAATTGGACATCATTTACGCGCGAGTAGTGATCGACTGGGGCGGCTTTTTTGGTAGGGGCCTGGGCAGTACCAGGGCCGAAAAAAATTCCCGGCCGTGGCTGGGGCCGGAGTCGGACAAGGAAAATATTATTGCATTACACATACTTGAGGTTGGCATAGGAAGAGAAATAATGAGCGACTGCTCCATTTAGTAGTAAATGGCAAGCGCAAAGTTAGATGCGCCTATTCAAATCAAGTTTTATTACTATTTATGTCACAAGAAACAAATTTAGTCCAGTGTTTCATTGTCTAAATCATCAATAAATTCTATGTCGCTGCTATTAGCACACTCAATATCATTTGAATCTTCACTACTGCTTGCTACTACTGCTGCTTGCGCCGCATTCTACATGTAGTTTGCATTCGCCTATAATTAACTTACGTCCTTATAAGTGTAACACAAGAAACGCGTTTTAAAGCAGGCGGTTCCCATTCAATTAAATGTAAAAGTGTTTTTGTGAAAATAGTTTTTGAAAACGTACAATTTCCAACTAGAAATAGAACGTATTTGCCAACTCTAAATCTTTTAGCCACTAGCTACGAATGAATGAGATAAAAATAGCATTTGGTTTAATGAGTTAAGTGAAGGAATCGATAACATGCAGATTGTCCTGAACATTTATTCAACAAAAGCTCATTTATACACAATAGCAAAGATATAACAATGACCAAGTATACATATGGTCGAAACAGTACAGTTCTCAAAGTTAAAGCTTGCCCATTGATAAATAACTGGCAGTTTCACATCCTGTGCAAAATACGAATTACACTAAATTTTTCTTCGGCCATTTTAAGACCTTGCCCTGGCCGGGACCGGGTATGCTGAAAAATGGCTGTGGATAGCCGGGGCCGGGGCACTGGTCGATCACTACGAGCGAGCTAGAATCAGTTTGAGAATCATAAATTTGATTGGTGAATTTTAATAGCTTATATTTTGTTATTTTAAAATTTGAACAGTTTGTTCACGCCACAGTAATCCGAATCGAACCGCTATAATATTGTCAACAGTACTGGGGCATGCATACGATTACGTAACTTATTTTGTTCTTGAAAATTGTTCTTGTCCATATGTGTGCTTAATTTTACGTAATCATATGCATGCCCCAGTACTGTTGACAATATTTTAGCGGTTCGATACGGATTACTGTGGCGTGAACAAACTGTTCAAATTTTGGAATAAATATATGCTATTAAAATTCACCAATCAAATTTATGATTCTCAAATTTATTCTAGCTCGCGCGTAGTGATCAAATCAAAATTAATATGGCACAAAAAAGGGAAAAATGACATGGAGAATGAACAAATGAAACGATGAATTATCAACTCAACTTGGAAGATGAACCTCAGTATGAAACCCGGGCCCCGGACAGTGTTGCCAGGTCTAAATTTTCAGCATCCATAAATTCATCCATAGAAATCCAAAAATTTCCGTAGATTTCTAATATTGTAACAACACTCACCTTTGTGTAGGTACTTAAGATTTGCTATTCGGCATTCGTATAGCAGGTTCACATATGTATTAAGATAGTCATATTGTAAAGGCGTATGTAAGCAGTTCGTACCATCCGATGAAGCGGAAGAAAGTCGCTGCCAACCAGATCCGAAACGCGAACCTCCTGCTTCAAAGCCGAGAACCTTAACCAATCGACTAGCGCTGATTCATTTCGATAAAAAACGCAAGGTATTCGTAATGTTTTGCATCGGTTTACCTGCTTATTAGGCTTAGGCTTAGTATCATGGACTGACCAAAATGTTGGTGCCTGCCAGCATTTGAAATAAGCCTGTAGTGGGATGCGACGAGCGGAGCGAGAGAAGCGAAGTCGCATCCACACCTGCCCCCCCCCCGAGAAACCAAAATAACCCCCCCCCAGAAATCAAAATACCCCTCCAGAATTAAATTTTTGAACATTTCTTCGTTTTTTTCACACTTTTTTGATGCCAATGGATAGTGCTTGATGAGAAACGTCGAAAAATTGTGTTTTTACGCCATACCACCATTTTTAAGGCCATTTTTGACCTTTGAAAAATCTTGCACCCCTTCCCCCAGAATTTTCTTGCTGCCCACGTATGGTCGCATCCCAGTACTTAGACTAATTTAAAACGCTGGCACCAACATTTTGGTCAGTCAAATGAATCTAAAGAAACAATCAGAGCACTGCCTTATTTGTTTTCGACCATTTAGGTGGCAGCTTTCACCGAACTCTACTTGCTGTATACGTACTTATAACACGGCTATCTTAATACATATGTGAACCAGCTACACCAATGCCTGCTATTCTTTCAAATAAAATTAGTCGAATCGATGGCGACTGTTCATAAGCACGATATTTTAGAAGAATTGAAATAAATTCTACCGTGATCATAGGGCTGAGAACCAAAGTCCTGAAATAAAAAAAGGTCAGCTGAGCTGGGCACGACACGGCTGTGCTGTCGGCTTCTCTTGGCAAAAACTTGCAGTGATTGATTGCTGCCTCTAAACTCACTAAAATTTAATACTTGAATAATAAATGAAAAACCCCCAAAAAACCTCAAAAATTTTTGAAAAACCCCCATGAAATCCCTCGTGAGCTAAAACCCCCAAAAAAACCCCAAGGACCCCAAAAAACCCCCAAAATGGGGGGAAAACCCCCAACCTGGCAACCCTGTCAAGAGGCACTTCAATGTATCAGCAAATCTACAACGACTGGTCCACAATGGTAAAATAACATGATCAGTTTTAGTCTCACATTTTCTATTTTACGACTAGATATAAAATGAAAACATTTTAGACTTTTATAAAATAAATGAATAAGACCAGGGCGAAATTCTGACGATGAGTGAATCAAGATATGCAGGATTACTTTTTAATGGGCAGGAAATTTGGGGGGAGTAATGTATTCTGATGAATGTATCATGGCAAATTCTGTAAAAATGTGCTTAGTGATCGTTAATCCTAGCAAAATAAAATAAAGCTGCTATTCCCACATGTGTGTATCTTTGTGTGTGTGTGTGTGTGTGTGTGTGTGTGTGTGTGTGTATGTGTGTGTGTGTGTGTGTGTGTGTGTGTGTGTGTGTGTGTGTGTGTGTGTGTGTGTGTGCGCGCGCGCGCGCGCGCGCGTGTGTGTGTGTGTGTGTGTGTGCGCGCGCGTGTGTGTATGTGTGTGTGTGTGTGTGTGTGCGTGTGTATGTTTTTTGTGTATTTGTCTTATTGTATTTACTCAAGCTTGTGTATTTTTTATTATAGGAGTGACACTTGAAGATGGTAAGGCACTTCAAGAGTATAGAATTCATACCGGCGCATTGATTGAAGTGATACATTAACAACGTTTAGCTAACTGAATTCTGTATTTCCTTGATGTGTCTTTTGATACACATTTAAGCTAATTGCATAATTACACGTGCCGTATTTACTCTAATGAATGGCCCGCCCATTTATTTTAATACCCTTTTAGTGCGACGTTTATTGGAGAGCACCCTTTCTAAAAGGCGCGCCACAACTTATGCATAAATTTTACTAAAAACACTAAGTGCTTGCGTAAGAGAGGAAACGATTATGGTATTATGCATTAACTTAATAATAGATTTCATCATCTGAACTCCAAATTCAAAACTAAACTCGAATCAGACACATTCTCCTCAAATTTTTATTATTGATAACGATGTGATTGATAAGATTTTTGTGGTAATTAAGTCATCTTACACACTTTAGACATGTGGTAACTCCAATAAACGGCGCGCCGTTTATTAGAGGGCGTTGTTTATTAAAATAAATACTGTACGTATAATTCTCCGGATACACAAGTTATTCCGTATTATCCGCAAAACGTAGCGTTTCCTTGGAGTTAGGGATTAGTATCACATTAATACATGAACACGGCTTTAACGTTGGGAAACCTTTGAGGGTTTAAGATCAACCATATTGAAAAAATAAGAATTTTCCTTTGGAGAATGAGGCAAAATCAATGCCGAAAAGGATTGAAAATCTAAAATTTTTCGACAAAAATGCTTAAAATTTTCAAAAGCTATAGGATAACGCAGTCTTAAGGCTATTTTATAATTTGTATTAGTTTTTACTCGAATTTAACCGAAAAAGCTCATTTCGACCCCTATCCCTCTGAGCGACTGACCTCCCCCAGATCAGTCATGCTTGAAGGTAAATAAGCTAGTTTTTCGCGTTAGCATTTTGCTTAAGATAACAAAGTTACAAACATGATCGCCTTAGGTTTAATCATAATTCTGCTTTGCAATATTAACCCTCAACGTTCTATCTACTGCCGCAAACCATCTCCAGTGTAAAGTTGAAAAAATCGCGACATAGACGATTTATGAAGGCTTCTTTTTTTAATTATTTTCGACCTTATTGATTGAATTTCGATCAAGTTTCTCACTAATAACTTTGGCGACTTTAGCTCTGAAAATTCAAGAAATTCACACTTTATTTTTTAGATGCAGTGCGGTCTGAAAATTAATTTTGTATCGAGCTCGGCTCGAATCCCTCAATTTTTTGTGTAGTATCGGGCGGCTGAATCTATTCCTGACATGAGCAGGTATGTGTACATAGGTACTACCGCTTGTAGGAAGAGAAAACCTCTTGTTGTCAATGTTTCAACCGCTTTTTCTTAATCTCTACTCGCTACAACACGTGTACCTACACAGCGCAGAATTCTGTTGGAAGGGAATCAGCCCTTCGAAGTTTTTCACAAAACGCGTTTTTTTGGATAAACACGATAGATACAGGTCAAAACATTATTTTTTGGCATTCTTAGCCAATGCTTGTTCCATCTAAAAGCTCAAAACACAAAAATGTATCTACAGATATCTTGTTAAAAATAAACGAAACATAGTCAAAATTAAGTACATATATAGTGCGTAGCACGGAGTATTTGACACCTCTGAACCGACAGATAACTAAAATGGCTTAGAAAGCTCAATTTCTTAGACGTTTTGAAGCAACATGTACAATGGATCAGAACCGAATTTTTAAATAGTAAAAATCTAATATTAAATAGGACCCCAAATTATAATCGCATAACTTTTATTGACAAAACTATTCAAACCGCTACAAGCACTATTTGTGGGGTGTTTTGCACAAATGCAATTAAGATATGGCGATAAAATTTACGAAATTGGTATTTCTATTCGCATTACAATTTTTTTAATCATCGGCTTTGATTCCGTACTTTACTGTTTTCATGTTTCTCTTGTTCCTCCTTTCCATGTTAGCTCGAAGTGGCCCTAATTATAGATTTTTCGGCACTTTATAACCTTCGAAGATTTTTGGACCTATGGCCCAGCATAATTCGGTCTCCTGTTCACCTACATGTGGCCCTAACAATATAAATTTTAGCAGTCTTAGAAGGCAGACTGAATTTACTGGAAAATTAGAAAATTATTCACCGACAGTCGGGCAGGTGCAGCGTTAAAAATTAAGTATAGTTCTGGGGTCCCACATTCTTCAAATATCAGAAAAAGGGGCTTTTCGATCAAACAATGCACCGAAAAACATATGTTAAGTACATCAGGCTCAAATTTAGCGAACGATAGCTACCATTTCAGAAAACAAATAGGGACCTTTTAAACAATTTCCCCGCCACCGTTTTTTAGCCGATCCATTATAGCTACATTAACGAAACTTTACACACAACTAGCTTGACTACTTGTCTTTACACCTGCAAAATAATTGACTTAAAAAATTCTTTTTACATTCATACCTAAAATTTTATTACTGCATCTTTATTTCGTCTCTCAAAAAAACGGTGGCGGAGGAATTGTTCAAACGGTCCAACGACGATTTTGAATAGAAATTGTTTTACCTGACATAGAACAACCAAATATAGAATGAATATGTACGACGCATATTCTGCGATTTGTTTCGAAATTTGTTCTTCTACGTTGTAGAATGGTAGAGCACCGTCAAAAACGCCAAAAATGATGTTTTTGATGCGTGTCCCAGATTTTTGAGCCCAAAAACACACTGCTGAAAGTTTTTCAGTTGAGGCCCCACAGAACCCCCATATCCTGAATGTTTGTTTGTTAATGACAACGATTACGAGTAAAGCTGTAGAAACATTGAGGAAATAAATTTAAGCAGTCGGAAATGCAAAATTTCTGCACACCGTTTTACGCACTTTTTGCGTTTTTTGTGAGTCATGAAATTCCTCTGCCAAGACAGCCCAATTTTTCAAATTGTTTGTTTCATTAAGAGACGGTCAAACCTAATTCATCACACGGCGATCGCATTATATTCAGAATTCGTGCGGCCCAGCCAAAATTTTGTTCATTATTTAGCTTTTGTTTTAGAAAAAGTAGAAACAAGCAATTTCCACTTCCTCATTACGTGTCTTTATGCGCTTAACGACATAATGCGCGCTTACATTTTTTTCGGTGTCTACGCAAATTGGCTAAAATTTGACAAAAAAAACTTTTATCCTTTCCCGCATGTTTACCTATAGGCGCAGTAAGTCTTTTGAATACAGCTTACAAGCACACGTGGGCGTGGAGGTGGACTTTAGAAGGTATGCAACCCCAGAAGACCGCATAACCCCTTCCCCAGAAACCAAAATAACTCCCAGAACTCTATTTTTGAAAATTTTTGTTTTTTTTCCGTAATTTTTTGGTGCCAATGGATAGTGCTATGGTGTTTTCTTCGCCATATCACAATTTTAAGACCATTTTTTGACCTTTAAAATATCTTGCACTCCCATCCACAGAATTTCGGTGCTGCCCACCCATGGCTATCAGTGATAATCATTACTAAATTCTTTACACTTGTTTGCCCAAAATTATTAAAGTCAGTCGTAAAGAATAAATGGACCAGGTAATCCAATGATCAGGCGTGTACCTCTTGGGAATGGGGGGTCCGCAACCCCCAAAATTCAAAAATATCAAAAATATCGGAAAATGCCCGAATATCCGTTTTATCCCCTGAAAAATTTTTATTATTAATATATAATAATAATATTAATAATAATAATAATATTATTATCAATAATAATAACAAAAATAATAATAATAATATCAATAATAATAATAATAAAAATAATTAATAATAATAAAAATACTAATAATATATAATAATAATAATAATAATAATAATAATAATAATAATAATAATAATAATAATAATAATAATAATAATAATAATAATAATAATAATAATATATATAATAATAATAATAATAATAATAATAATATATATGATAATAATAATAACAATCATAATAATAATTATTATATTAATATTATTAATATTAATAAAATTAATAATATTATTATTATTAATAAAAATAATTATTGTAATAATAATAATAATATTAATAATATTAATAATAATAATAATAATATTTATTATTATTATTATTATTATTATTGATATTATTATTATTATTATTATTATTATTACTATTAATAATATTAATAATAATAATAATACTAATAATAATAATAATATTAATAATAATAATATAATAATAATAACACTAATAATAAAGATAATAAAGATAATATAATAATAATAAAGACAGTCGAAATTCAGACGATTTTAGAAGGTTGCTGCAGAAAAATGAATCGTGACAGACTGTCTAAGATTCTGTCCCGATGTCATTTTTAAAACGATCGATGAGTCGATAGAGTTCAAATATAGTTCCAGTAAGGGATTCTCCTGCCCGAACCGTTTTCATTTGAATGATAAAGTTTTTGAAGATTATTTGAACTTTCAACACGTTATCGACGCAGAATCAAAATTGAACTTTTGTATTCACTGATAACAATAATTTGTGTTCATTATATTCTCATGATCAGTTTGCTTCTTCCTTTACGACAGCGCCAAATTTTGAATGGAATGGGCTGTTTCTGGATGGTGCAAACCGTAAGTTTTGTTCCGTTATTTTACGCTTTTGCGCTCTTAACATGATTATCGCTTATTTACGTACTGTATTCTATTGATTAAATGCTCTTATAAGCTTCATGATCGCACGAGCAAATATATTCTTACATATGATCAGACGAATCTAGTGTGTAAATGTTAAGAAAAGGCCACGATGTATCCCTATAGAAACATATTAATTCATAATTAAAAAGATATTAATTAAATTAAAATAAATATATCAAAAAAATTATCAATGCGCTATATAATATATTCATTGCGCAGAGTGCTTAAGAGCTCTAAAAAATAGGCATAGAATGGTTTTGCAAACAGTTACATAAGGGACGAGAAAACGCATAGGCGTGGAGCTGGAACCCCCTGATATAACTTGACCGACCCCTACATAGGATACAATTTTCCGTTTCATTTTTGGCGATTGTGCCCCGTCGAAACCCCCACAATTAGGCTACTGCCCACCATTGCACGGCACATATACTAATAACATTGAGGTTTGCTCGCTGATAACCAATTCTTAAATGTGGTTGATATGAATGCTTTATTAATTATTTGAGAGATTATGATAAACCTAAATTGTCAAAATTTAGTGAAGCCTGATATTTACAAAAAAATTCAGCAAAATCACTTATGGAATCTTTTTGGCCAATGAGAATCGAATTATAAGAAATGCCAAAAAAGTTTTATGAGTAAACAAAAAATAATCAAAACATTTATAAAATTATAAATAAACGAATAGAAATAAGGTAACAGAAAAAGCCAAGAAATTCAAATAAAGAGTTTGTAAAGCAGCTCTGTATAAAGAATCAGGAAACTGATTTGCCCATGGCATTTATTTTTATTCGTAGATTCCATTTGACTTTGTCCACTTTTACAGAACATTTCTTTATTTTCTGTTTCACCATTCTTACGCAAAAAAATCTTATCTTTTTTGCTTCTGAGCTGGGGTATAGACCACATCTATATAGTCAGGTAGTCAAGAGCTTTTTAAAAGCATGATGGCTTTTTGGAAATAAGTTAAAATTGAGGGCTGCTTAACATAAACAGTGTATGTTGTACATATGTATACGTCTGCAGATATGTATAGGCCAATTCCAAGCTTTTGTTGCGAATTGTGCTAGATTTTACAAAAAAAGTTTTGATTCTTCTCATCCAAGCACCCATCCGCATTACTGGCTGCAATCGTTTAACACAAAATAAATTCACAAAAAAAAACAAACGATTATGTATTTAGTTCAATAAATAAATCACGAATTGATTTATACATAATTTTGTTTCATCGTTTGCTCGCATCGCACAGTATTATATTTATGTTCCAGGATACTAGCTAGTCGATATATAAGTGAATTCGAGTTAAACGAGCTGATCTATGCTATTATTGTGTGTAGATATGAATAACGACTTCAAGAAGCGGATGATCAAACAAGAGCGCGTGCACGTAAATCCATTTATCAGTTCGAAGACTATGTATAAATTGATAAAAATATTACACCCACTTTGTTTTTATAGCCTAACATATCAGCGTTCGTGATTTAGCACCAATATTGCAAATTATGGCTGGCTGTTTAAGTGTAATCGGCTTACTATTATGGTCATTCTTCCAAGGTAAAATCGCAAACGTATATGTTTATTATTACCAGTAATTATTTTATTAGCAATTTGATGTAATCAATGATTTTTGAACAATTATCTTCAAAGATTGAACGATTTATTTCAGTTTGATCAACTGAATGTTTGAAATACTTGTCTTTTAGCGACTTTCACGCGCATTCTTTGATTTATTTTTTGTAATCGAAGAAACAATCGACCTCTATCTTCTACTATATATTTTTGAAAGTTTGTTTGTTTGTATGTATGTTCGTATGTTTGTGCCGGGTTGGCTCCAGCCCAATGAAATTTGGTGGGCTGATATTTTGGGCCGAGGTCGATCCAATGGGGGAAGGAGCCGTAGCGATCTTGAAATTTCGACAAACGCACCCATTGGCCCTGGGCACGGAGGGAGCAGGGTTTGGCCCCTGTGCTATAAGCCTCCACGATTTCGGGAGATGGCCGATTTTTTGCTATTTTTTCAAAAATTAGTTTATACTGTTTGTATAGGGATACCCCGGCCAAGAGGAGCATGCCTGGCGACACTATGTACATTGTTATATGTTATAGCATTGGTCGGCACTGTGAAACATCAAAATACGGGTTTAACCAAATGATGCTATAACATAGGCAATTTTATAAGATAGACATGGTATGAGATACTATGTGCTACAAGATAAGCAATGCTATAAGATAGGACGTGATATAAGATACTCTGTGCTACAGGATATGCAATACTATAAGATAGGACGTGATATAAGACACCCTGTGCTACAAGATAGGCAATGCTATAAGATAGAACGTTATAAAAGATACCCCGTGCTACAAGATAGGCAATGCTATAAGATAGGAAGTGATATAAGATACCCCGAGCTGCAAGATAGGCAATGTTATAAGATAGTATGGGATATAAGATACCCTGTGCTACGAGATAGGTTTGGTATAGATACCCTGTCTGTGCCATAACAAGCAGTGATTTAAGATAGCAGATACCATCAGCTATAACATATCACGTGATATATGACACCCTTTGCTACAACAATTAAAAAATTTTTAAAACATCAAAAATATGATTTGACGAAAAAAATTTTCCAAAACATCCCAAAACATCAAAAATATGGGTTTGATTAAAAAAAATTTTCCAAAACATCCTTAAACATCAAAAATATGGTTTGACGAAAAAAATTTTCCAAAAACATCCCAAAACATCAACAATATGGGTTTTATTAAGAAAATTTCCAGAACACCCCAGAACATCAAAAATATGATTATGGCTGAACAATTTTCAAAACCATTCTGTAACGTCAAAAATATGGATTTGATCAAAAAAATAGTTGACAAAAGACATTTTAAAAAAATCCAGAAAATAAAATATGGTTTGTACCAACAATTTTTTTAGAAATATCCCAAAAACATCAAAAGTCTTAAAAAATAAAAAATACAAGAAACATATTAATTCCATATAGCTATCAGGCCTAAGTTCAGCCCGGGCAACGCCGGGCAGCTCAACTAGTGATTATTATTTCTAAAAAATGAGCTTGCTAAGCGAGAGTTGTAAACAAGAGAAACTTAAAGTTTAAACATGCCATTAAATTATGAAGATAATTATAAAGATTTTCAACTATAAGGAAATGAAAAGGTGGGATTTTAGTAAATTAAAACAAATTTAGAGGATATGATGAAACATTATTGTTGAGAATAGGACAATCACGTGCTATGTATAATGACTCCTTGATTAAAAGATCGAAAGAGTTGGATGCTCGACTAATAACCTTGAAGCAATCTGATGTAATTGAATGATTGCTATTTGAGATATGTTTGTGAATAGCAGATAAGCTATCATCCTGAATAATGAGATGCCAGTATGCTCTGCAATTCTACTCCCAAAATGTTGGCGAGTTTCGCCAATGTAACTAGCCATACAGCTAGAACACGTATACTTATATACTAAATTTGAGAGTAGCTTAGCAGGTACAGCATCCTTGTTCTTGAAAAACCGGCTTATACACATGACAGGTTTGTAAACAAACCTTACTCTAATCTGAGGGTAAAATGCAGATATAAGCTTTAGAATTCTGCTGCGTACATTGTAGCCATGCACACTAGTGTAAGGCAAGACAAGAGAATAGCATAATTTATCACACCTGACTTTTATTTCATCACTCTTATTATAAACCTTTGTCATAAAGTCTGATATGACCTTATCAATCAAGCCAAGGGGATACTCATTTTGCAGTAGAGTCTGCTTCAGCTTGTCAATATCAGAGACAAAAGTCTGATATGAGTTACAAATCATGTAAATGCGACTCACAAGTGTCCTTATTAAACCAACTTTATAGGCAAAAGGAATGAAGCTAGACAATTTAGCATAAAGCCCAGAAAATGTTGGTTTCTGATAGGATGATGTCACAATATCATCGGACTTCCTTTCAACAAGAAAATCAAGGAAATTTAATTTCTTGTCACATTCAGTTTCAAATGTGAACTTCATATTAGGATGTTGCTGATTCATGTAATCACAGAACTTAGTAGGCTGATTTCTGTCAGAAAACACTTGAAATGTGTCATCAACATAACGTACATAAAACTTGCGTCTGGTCTTTATACAACAGTCTCTGAGCCACTTTGTTTCATGATGGCTCAAGAAAATGTTGGCAAGAACTGGGCCAAGCGGATTACCCATAGCAACACCATCTATCTGTTGATCGATTTTACTATTGCATGTAAAATAACACTCTTTAACTGCTAGTTCTAGAAGCAGTTTGAATTGATGTCGATTCATGTTATTTACTAACATGACAGTCAGATCATCAAATAGTTTCCTAATACATATGTCAATGGTCTCATTGAGTGGAATATTAGTGAACAAGCTTTGACGATCAAGACTAGCCATAAAATGATGGCTTTTGAATGTAAAAGCCTTAAGTCTTGTCAGGAAACTACCAGTGTCACATAAAGTGTATTCATTTGTACTTACGTCTTGTATGATCGGCACAAAATACTTAGCCAACTTATAAGTTGGAGTGTTGATGGCTGACAAGATCGGTCTTAAAGGAACATCTCTCTTATGGGTCTTAGGCAAGCCATATAGCCTGCCATAACTGCATCCTACAGGATTTATACTTTTATATACATCAGCAGATAGTCCATTCTGCTTATGAATCTTCAGTATATGGGCTGATATGCGTTTCTCAACTGAGCGTATAGACTGACAAGGATTACAGTCAATGACTTTGAACTTTGAGATATCATTCAAGACATCATTCAACTTTGTAATGTAGTCATCTTTGTTCAAAAAACAACTTGGTATACCCTTATCTGCCCTTAGGACAATGATATTCTTGTCTTTTGACAGATTGCTGAGGATTTCATAGTCATGCTTTGATAGATTATCACAATGCTTCTTATCATAATCAAAGTATGAGCTAATAGCAATGTCACGCAATTGATTCTTGATCATTTGCATTTTTACATTATCACAGTCAAAGGCACTTTGTTTATTGAGGAAACCCATCAGTTTCTTAAAAGGCAGCAAATAATCACCATACTCGATCTTCCTAGGTGTAATAGAGTACTTCATACCATAAGACAAGACGAGCTTCTCATGAGCTGTCAAAACTCGGTTACTTAAATTAACCACAACCTTGTCAGGACCATTGACAGATGTATTAGGAAACTATTTGATGATCAGAATGTCATGTTAGTAAATAAGATGAATTGTCATCAATTCAAACTGCTTCTAGAACTAGCAGTTAAAGAGTGTTACTTCACTTGCAATGGTAAAATCTATCAACAGATAGATGGTGTTTCTATGGGTAATCCGCTTGGCCCAGTTCTTGCCAACATTTTCTTGAGCCATCATGAAACAAAGTGGTTCAGAGACTGTAATATAAAGATCAGACCCAAGTTTTATGTACGTTATGTTGATGACACATTTGTAGTGTTTTCTGACAGAAATCAGCCTACTAAGTTCTGTGATTACATGAATCAGCAACATCCTAATATGAAGTTCACATTTGAAACTGAATGTGACAAGAAATTAAATTTCCTTGATGTTCTTGTTGAAAGGTGGTCTCGATGATATTGTGACATCATCATATCAGAAACCAACATTTTCTGGGCTTTATGCTGAATTGTCTAGCTTCATTCCTTTTGCCTATAAAGTTGGTTTAACAGGGACACTTGTGAGTCGCATTTACATGATTTGTAACTCATATCAGACTTTTGTCCCTGATATTGACAAGCTGAAGCAGACTCTACTGCAAAATGAGTATCCCCTTGGCTTGATTGATAAGGTCATATCAGACTTTATGACAAAGGTTTATAATAAGATTGATGAAATAAAAGTCGGGTGTGATAAATTATGCTATTCTCTTGTCTTGCCCTACACTGGTGTGCATGGCTACAATGTATGCAGCAGAATTCTAAAGCTTGTATCTACATTTTACCCTCAGATTAGAGTAAGGTTTGTTTACAAACCTGTCATGTGTA